>JAVSBS010025507.1:0-45020 GCA_033124195.1 Coracias cyanogaster
CAGGTCTTTTCTTGGAATTGAAAAAAGTCCAGCATATGGATTCCATGGGCTTTTAGAGCTCAGTGCTACTAAAATAAGCTGTATTACTAGAATAATTTAATTTCTAGGATCAAGATTTTTACCAGGTGAGTGATGTTTACAACCTTCCAATATGTATTGCTTCAAAAAAGCAAACAAGCTCCTCCAAATACACTTTACTGAAGCCTCTCAGGATTCACAACAGTGTAGTTAGCCCAAAAACTTATCTTAAAAAATCTTGGGCTCAAACCTGTACTTACATGCCTTAAATAAATCATCCTAGTTGTGAAAGGTATTATCAGTCAGCATTCTGAACCTCAGAATCATATGGTTGTTTTAGCAATAATCATCCAGTAAGGCACATCTACCCTGGACTTTAAACTTCACAGTTAAGGGGAATAGTTATGATTATATCTAAACAAATTATTTGTAGTTACAGATCTAATCTCTTAATAATTATTGATTAAAGATCTTAATAGGAACTCAAATCAACAATTTGCTTCTAAGGGCAGAGTTTCAGGATAGGTTATGCAAGTGGTGCACTTCTGAAAATCAAAATCCAAATATAAAATGTCAGATACTTGAAAACTAAGGTAATAAAATAAAATTACTCACAGTATCATCTGCCAGATGAACTACTTAAAACTCAGAGAATATATGACCCAAGGATTTAATTAAAAATATAAATAGAGGGGAACTACATAATTATCCATGAGAACTGTTCATTTTATCTGTATTCAAAATTTTCAACCTGCCAAAATTCCACCAACAACTTGGCTGCAAGAGCCCTTTTATGTCTTTATTGCTGAATAGTCATTACAAATTCCTCAATCTGTTAAGAACATCACTTCCAAGCCTTAAATTCTGTGAGTATAAAAACTGAGTCTCCAAAGTGTTCAGAAACACTTATTCTGAGATGATGAGGATGAGAATGAGGATGAGGATGATCTTTCTTCTTCTTACAGCAGTGTGACCATCAGCATTCAGATGAACTTAGGTTCTTCTAAAAAAATTCTGAAATACAAATGGTGTTCCCAGCATTAATAAATAGTGACATTATTGGAAGTGTCCATGCACAATAAATGCACAGGAATATAGCAATTACAGTATTTCCCTGAGGAGCAGGTGACACAGGTACCAGACTCCTCAACATAAAACATACATTAACTTGGATTACGTCATTCCCCACTCTTTCTTTTGAACTGTATGTGGTGCAGGGAGACAGAAAAAAGGCAAACAAATGAGATGTGCATTATTCAGTTCAGGTGAGCTGTGGATCTTCAGAAGTACCTTCCTCTTCCTCTTTGCAGTAATGATCTGGGGATGTTTGTCAAGTACCTCAGAACAATGAATTATTTCTCTACTGGAATTTCAATGAGATATTTAAGTCATTATTTTAAATATAATATTTAAAATAAATTGCCTCTTTTAAAACTTTGGCTTCTAATTGACCAATATTGCAAATATTAACATTCACATATTTTGAAAAATAGCAGTAGGCTAGCATATGGTAACAATCTTTCTTTGCTGTCAAAACAAGGACTTGGTGATTCATCAACATACATGTGGATCAAAGGAGAAACTACAAAGTGGATATTTATCTTCTCATGGTTATCTTATCGTAATGATGTATTTGCATCTTTGATTTCAGGGAAACAATATAACAATAAAAAATAACAACAACTCCGCCTTCTCTGTATCCTCCATCACCACAACACCAGCCTCATTCAACAGCAGGCCCACATTCTCCCTAGTTTTCCTTTTGCCACCAATATACTTGAAGAGACTCTTCCTGTTGGCTTTGATGTCCCTTGCCAGGTCTAACTCTAAAGAGGCCTTGAAGTCCTTTAGTAGAAGTTATTATTTTTGCTTAAAATGAAGAACATTTATTCATGTACACAACATAAGGTATGGAATTAGGGACAAAAATAAGATTTTTTACTTAAGAAAGGTTAAAGAAATTGTTGCAAAAAGTCCAGTTTAAAGTCAGTATCACTTGCAGAATTATTTTATAGAGTATGACACAACAAACAGAAAAATGATAACTTGGATAGAACAAATCTTTAAATAACAAACCTGTGACTAACTTCAATGCTAAAACCATTAAGTTTGAATCTAGTGAGGTAGAAAATGAGAAGCCATTGGTTTGGAGTTCAAAATAACTAGTAAGGATGATGTTCTTAAGCATGAGTAGAAGTGTATCAAAGTATCAAAAAATCACTTCTGAACAATAGAAATGTCACAAGAAAATTCCTTATCCTAGGATACCAAGAAGGATGATTAACTAATGTTTAAAAGACAACGAACCCAAAACCTTTCCACAGGTTACTGAGAAGGTTAGCTGTTCCCTGGTATCTATACCTGTAACTGATTAGAACTATGCTGTATGACTGTGGGCTCAAACAGAGAGGTCACAGAGACAATTTAGTTCTAGGATCCCCTTTGGTGACAGTACAGCATGGCTGACTTGTGTGTGGATGTCTCTGGAGCTCCAACTTACACTCTCTAGCAGCGTAACAACAAAATTATCAGACTAATACTGTCAAGTTCAAGTGGTCCTCAAGAAAACACATGAAGTAGATAAGGTATATTGAGGTCTTTCCTATGCTGCCCCGGTGCTTCAGAAACAAGCAGTTTAGTATTTTAAGTAACAGTGATTTTTATTAGGATAACAAAAGGGCTGCCTGTTTTATATAAGGTGTGAAAAATAATGCAAGAATATTTGTCTGGAAGAGAATAGTTCCTCTGGCAGTTTGTAGAAATCTTAAAACAAAATAACACAAATATGTGTAATAATTAAGGAGAGAGATAAACCAAAAATCAGTTATGCAAATGTGATTAGGAGTGCATAAAAGAGGAAACAACAATTTAAAGACATTTATTTAGAAAATTTGAAAAAGCTAGAGCTACTGTACTGAGTCAATCTGAATAATTTGTCTGAAAGTGAAAGTCGATATTTGGTGGACAGTAAAGTACAAGTGAATGCAAGATATCATATGATCATTCGACCACCTTTCTACATGTGGAAGTACTACTGGCAGGTTATTTGTTCAACTTACGCTTTTTCAATTTCTTAGGGAAATGTAGTCATGGTAATAGACCCAGCTTTGGGAAGAGATTGGAAACATATACTAATAAAGTCTCCAGAGACAGCTTTCCTGTTCATTTTGGAGGAATTATTCAGTTTACAATTATGAGTTGGTCTAGGAAGGGTACAGGCCTAATTTAAATTTCACCAAGAGGAAGGATGCACTTAGAAATTCGGATTTATACTTGGTAAAGGAATATATTTTAGGGCATTAGAACAGGAGGATATACACCAGACCAAGGGTTAGTATGGAGCTGTGGAAGGAGTTACAGGTTAAAATTGTCAGGATGCTTTTCTTGGAGACCCCTACTTAAAAAAGAAAATACATGTTCCAGGTGTGTTTCACAGCAGCAGTCAAATTTGGTATGATGTTAGACAGAGAACTTATGGAAGAGGTATTGGAATTTCAAACACATTGTCTACGGGGTTTGTTCACACTGAAGTGGCATGACCTGGTATTTAATAAGGATATGAAGCTCACTGTGGAAGTTGAGGATGTTGAAAATTTGAGTGGATATTAATTTCATGTATATTGTATACTTTGACACACACAAGTGCTACATACAAGCTCTAGATATTCTCAGTGATATTAAATCAAACAAATACCCTCAAAAAATGTATGTCAAGATCTTTTTATCACCTTTACTTATGTTGAATTCTCTCACCCACCACAACGTACATGATATGGTCCATGCAACCTGAGACGGGGGCAAATGCAGATGTTATTGAAGCTCAGTAGTGTCAATCTACATAACATAAGCAAAGTGAAGAAGAAAAAAAGTCATTGGGCATTTATTTTTCAGTTTCACAGAATAAATCAAGTTTAGTGTATTATGTTGTACATCCACTTTGTTCCCTCGCTCCATGTTATTTAGTTCTTGTGTAGTCATTGCCTTACAAAAGCGAATAACTCTTATCAAATGTAATAGTATTGCCTTTACATTTATAGTACCATAAAGTGTTAAAGCTACTTAGTCCTGATATATAGTCTTAGATACTCCTGCAGACTTTTATATGTTAGAAAGATTGCATGTCTGTTGAAACTAAGACTTAGTGAATATAAAAAAGACATCCAGTCCTATAAACCATTTTTACTATTTGCAGTATATTTTGCAGATACTTCTCATAATATTACTTATAAAAACCTTCTTTGCATTGTATGGGTTTGTCAGGTTTTAAGGAAGAAAGAAAATAATAGACAAACATTCCTTCTACAATTCAAAATCTGATTGCTAAAGGAATGAGCAACTAGCAAGCCTCTAAATCTCCTTGTTAGTTATGAAAATTTTTTATCCTTTCTGCTAAACTTACTGAATGACATATGTTACTACAAGTATCTTGTTACTCTTGCAGATAGGTCAACAGAGCATAATGTTAAGCATGCTCAAATTTAGTTCTTGTTTCTCATGTAATTCAAAGTACAAACCCAAAACCTTTCACAATAAACTTCTGCTGAGATTTAGGGTCAGTTCGCTAGACCTACAACAGACGTTCTCTGTTAACCCCTCTTTCTCTCCCAAAAAGGAGAAGAGAAAGGGGATAAGGGAGAAAGACTTATGGATCACTGTTGGTGCCCTTCCCCTTCCAAATGGGAGAGGAAGGGAATGAGAGAGAGACTTCTAAATTAGAAAACTAAAACATCTTTAATGAAGATAATAATATTAAAATGGAATATACACAAAACCAGCATTGAACCCAGCATCACCCTGATGGCAATTATGTCACCATCACCACCAATGCTGTGGAGCAGGTACTGGGAAAGTCCCAGGCTGGGCTCAGCAGCAGAAGGGAACCAGGTTCAAGAGCTGCATTCAGGAACACACGAATCAGGACTGAAGACAGAATAGACAGATTCCTCCTCGGATGCCAGCCATTGAAGAAGAGCAAGCCAGCCGGAATGAAAAGGGCAGGAAGAAGGGTGAAGAAGGCACAAGAAGGGTTGAGAAGGACCTTCATGATTCCTCAGCTTTGTACTGAATATGACATATATGGGATAGAATCCCTTGTTGGTCCGTTCAGGATAACCTGTCATGGCCACTTGTCCCTGCAGGTGCAGCCTTTCACTTTCTGCACCCCCTGATGCGGTACACAAGATTTAGCAGTGACCTTGGTTTGCATACCAAACCTTGGTAGTAACTTTAAACATCAAACATTATCACTGTTTGAAGCAGACCCTGTCTACAAAAACATACTGCTAATTTCAGAAAGTGCAGTTAGCTAGCAGAGACAGAGATGAAAAGTAAAACCACTGAACAGAATTTATTTGGTTCTAACTCAAACCAGAACAACTTCACAAAGACTGAAGTGAAAAAAAGATCTACATCTTAGTTCATTACACATATACTAGATTCTTAGGTATCAGAATGTATGATTTCTTGGGATGAGTAGGTGGCGTTCTGATGTGCTACTGCTAAAGTAGAACTTTTGAAGACACACACACATAGTGAAGGGCAAGGTATAATTATTGGGAAAGTAAATTAAAGAACTAGAGGTGTTTAATGTGTTGTGTGTATTTTCTGCCCTTACCAGTATGACAATCTATATGCAGTCAAGCGTAGAGCTGTTAATGTCATAACTGGTTGATGTTACATTAAATTTTCACTTCCAGTGAAAATGAAAACCAGCAAAACCTCTCCAAGTAAACACTTTCCTATTGTGCTAGACAGCTTCCTCATAGCTCTTTTAAATTATTAGGAAACAAATCATATCTGCATTGGGGTCATAAATGTGTTGAAGGAACTCCACACATTCTAGAATGACCAATAATGAGGAAAAAAAATAGACAAAAGAGAAAAAGGAAATTGCAGTAAAACCATTAGGATAATTGATATGTTTAAGTCAGAAAATACAGAGCATTTATGGGATTTTCTTGATTTAAATGGTCCACATTCCCATTTAAAATTGCTTTTATCAAACTGATATTCTGTTTTATTTTTCATAGAATCACAGAACTGTAGGGGTTGGAAGGGACCTCTGGGCATCATCTAGTCCAACCACCTTGCCAAAGCAGGTTCGCCTAGGGCAGGTTACACAGGAACGTGTCCAGGCAGGTTTTGAAAGTCTCTGGAGGAGGAGACTCCACAGCCTCTTCGGGCAGCCTATTCCAGTGCTCTGTCATCCTCCACATAAAGATGTTCTTCCTCACTTTCAAACGGAGCTTCTTGTGTTCCATTTTGTGCCCATTGCCCCTTATCCTGTTGCTAGGCCACAGTGAAAAGAATCTGGCATAATTCTCTTGACACTTGCCCTTTAGATATTTATAAACATTGACAGAAGCTCCCTCAGCTTTCTCTTCTCCAGGCCAAACAGACCCAGGTCTTTCATCCTTTCCCTGGGAGATGGAAGATGCACCAGTCTCCTAATAATCTTTGTCGCCCTCCATTGGACTCTTTCCAGTAGTTCCCTGTCTCTCTTTAACTGGGGAGCCCAGAACTGGGCACAGGACTCCAGAGCTGGTCTCACTAGGGCAGAGTAAAGGGGAAGGAGAACCTTCCTCCGCCTGCTGGACACACTCAGGATACCTACCATTGATCTTCTTGGCCACAAGGGCACATTGCTGGCTTATAGTTAACTTGTTTTCCACCAGGACTCCCAGGTCCTTCTCCATGGAGCTGCTTTCCAGCAGGTGAACCCCTAACCTGTCCTGGTGCATCCAGTTACTCCTCTCTAGGTGCAGGACTCTATACTTGCCCTTGTTGAATTGCAAGAGGTTTCTCTCTGCCCAACTCTCCAGCCTATCCAGATCCCATCGAACTGCAGCACAGCTGCCTGGTGTGTCAGCCACTCCTCCCAGTTTTGTATCATCAGCAAACTTGCTGAGGGTACACTCTGTCCCTGAACCCATGTCATTGATGACTATGTTGAACAAGACTAGACCCAAGACTGACCCCTGGGGGGCACTGTTAGCTACAGTCCTCCAACTGGATTCTGTGTCACTGACCACAACCCTCCAAGCTCTATCTCCACCAGTTCTCAATATATCTCACTATCCACTCATCTAACTCATGCTTCCTAAGCTTGCCTATGAGGATGTTTTGGGAGACTGTCAAAAACCTTGCTGAAGCTGAAGTAGACAACATCCACTGTTCTCTCTTGATCTACCCAGCTAGTAATATAATCATAGATGGCTATCAGATTGGTCAAGCATGATTTCCCCTTGGTGAATCCATGCTAGCTACTCCTGATAACCCTCTTTTCCTCTGCATGCCTAGACACCTCCCAGAATGAGCTGTTCCATCATTCCATCACCTTTCCAGGGACGGAGGTGAGGCTGTCTGGCCTGTAATTTCCTGGTTCATCCTCCTTGCCCTTTTTGAAGACTGGAGTGACATTGGTTTTCCTCCATTTGTTTCTGTAAGGCAACAATAATTTACTTATACTTAAATCTTTCTAAAATGTTAACAGATTAAGTGAGGGAAATAAGTCGACGTAAAAATCACTGAAAAATTTAAATTGTTGTTTTGATATTTAATAGATTCTCATTTTGTGGGGAAACCAAAATCAGACCACGTGACAAAGTAAAAGGTATGTATTTCATTACAATCTTCAAAGGAATGAATTATATAAAAAATAGATACTAAGGCAGAAAACAGTGGTTTCTTTAATTAGCATACTAACAGTTGGACTTGGACCTTATAAAAACCCTGTACTTTAAGAAAATGGTTTATAATGATAATGACAAATTTTACTTATTTTTTAATTATATCACTTATGTCAAACAGATTCAATGAAAGCTTAATATTATTTCTTAAATTTGTTTCACTGCTGCATACACATGATAGAAATTAGTGAGAAAATCAGCAGCCTGGGTTCTACAAATAAACAATATGTCATGTCAGAATAACATTTAGAGCATCACTACCAAGAGACAGTATATTTACATGACATTTGTGTAGACTGGAGACCATGGAAGTTTACCTATTGTCAGCTGTGACTCAATTTAATTCTTCTAGCTCTACTCAAACACAGTGAGAGATACAAACTTAAATGAGAGACAACAGCATTGAAGAAAAAAACCTATCTGAACAGAGGAAAAAAAAAAGGTTGCTTTGAAAGGGCAATTACTTAAAACTGTGTGTAGGAAGGAAAAACAGAATATGAAAAGCTGCTCAAAGTGGGAAATTGAGAAGTTGATTAGGACTACTATACAATTTGTGGCTGCTTACAAAAGAAGAAACAGGGCAAGATATGGAAATATGTTAGGGCTGAAACAGAAATTCAGGAGATCTAGAATAACAGAGATTTTGGCATGTAGGAAAAAGAAATTTGAATTTGCTGCTGTAAAGGAGAGGGTTAGGGCTAGAAAGTAGTTGATTGAGATAAAAGGCAGAGGAGGAGGACATTTGGCTGTGAAATTTAGACAGATTGGGAAAGTGGGAAGTAAGGTGTAAAGAGTAAGGAGAGGTGGTGTTTGTATGTGCATCTACAGTTGCAGATGTTGAGTGATAACCTCCAATGAACCAAATAAGAAAAGGATAGGGTTTTTTAGTGATATGATAGAAAAAAGAGGGATATGATTCTATTGGTTCCACTATATTTTTTTTAAGAAAAGAAATTGAGACTATGATTATACAGTTAATTTTTATGACTGTATCACTTAATGTGCTGCTTCAGAAATTTTTTTGTTACTTAATGGCATCCATGTGATTGTCTCCAAGACAATAACTTTTAGAATTCTTACGTAAATACAACTAACACTGGAAATCATTACTCACAGTAGGTCAAGACAAAAATGGGGTTGGTTATTGAAAGAAGCTTAACAGTCACAAAAGCTGAGATTTATGGAAGAGTATAGAGTAGAATTAGACACCAAAGTTTTTCAAAATAAGAACTTCATAGAAAATGTTGTCAGAAGTCATACAATGGAATTTCTGATTTTGTATCTTCCTTAAGAATGTGATGTTAGGTCATCTTAGACACTGCTAAATCATTAATTATCTTGGAAGTATTTTAATATAAGCAGTAAAATTCCAGAAGATATCTGCTACCTGAGTAACAACTCTGTCAATGCCCCAATTAAAGATTAGAAGTTTGACTTGTTCATATAAAGAAGGAAGTTCTGCTATGGTTACTATGGCCTGAAGTCCTTGATTACCTTAATTTTGGCTGTGCAGTGTTACAGTTATTGCTTAAAAGTATTTTGCTTTATCCTAAGAATAGCTTTACTACTGTTCATATGTGATAGTCCAGAAGGTGTGAAATAAACTGTGAAAGTTTATTAATCAGAATGGATTAGAGCAGACTGAAGGACTATAAAGAATATAATCCGGTCTACAAAGTAAAGATTCCAAAGAAGACTGGAGACTATGATTGTCTTTTATGCAGCAGGCAGGATAAAAATGCTCTGCCAATATTGGAAATTGAAGGGAGAAGAAGACAGAGAAAAGGCAGAAGTTTTGATTTTGCTTTGATTTTGCCCTCTACATCAGCGACCAGCTGGAATTGATGGAGCTCCATCTGGGGAAGGATGATAAGTTGCTTGAGAGTTTATGGGTTAAGATTAAGGAGAAGACAGGGGAAGGTGATATTACAGTAAGGGTCTGCTGCAGGCCACCTGACCAGCAGAACCAAGCAGATGAGGCCCTCCAAAAGCAGATAGAAGTGACTTCACGTTCACAGGCCCTGGTCCTTCTGGGGGATTTCAACCACCCTGACATCTGCTGGAGGGATAGCAAGGCACCAGTAATCCAGGATGTTCCAGTAATGCATAGATGACAACATCCTCCTCCAAATGGCAGAGGAACTAACTAGAAAAGGTGCTATGTTGGACCTTGTTCTCACCAACAGGGAAGGGCTGGTGACCAACATGAAGCTTAGGGATAATCTTGGCTGCAGTGACCACAAATTGCTAGAATTTAAGATCGTCAGGGCAGCTAGGAGGATGTATTCCAAGCTTACAACCCTGGACTTTAGGCATGCAGACTTTGATTGCTTCAGGGATCCGTTTGCCAAAATACCATGGAACAAAGCCCTAGAGGGAAAGGGGGCCAGGACAGATGGTCAGTATTCAAGGATCACCTTCTCCATGTCCAAAAGCAAAGTATACTGACACAGAGGAAGGCAGGAAAGAATGCTAGGAGACCTACCTGGATGAGCAAGGAGCTCCTGGACACATTGTCACACAAAAATAAACTTTACGAGGAGTGGAAGAATGGACAGTTAGAATGGGGGGCATATAAGGACTTTGTCTGAGCAGCAAGAGATCTGGTTAGAAAAGCTAAAGCTCAGCTAGAATTAAATCTAGCCAGGGAGATCAAGGGGAAAAGCAAAAATTTCTATAGGTATATTAATGGTAAAAAGGAGGCTAGGGAAGGTGTGGGCCCCCTTAGAAAGGAAACAGGAGAACTAGTGACAAGTGATATGGAGAAGGCAGAGGTTCTCAATTACTTCTTTACCTCAGTCTTCACTGGCAAGGGCTCCAGCCACACTCCTGGAGACACAGAAGATAATTACAGAGGCTGGAAGAAATAACTGCCCATTGTAAGTGAAGATCAGGTTCATGACCATCTGATGAACCTGAAAGTGTACAAGTCCATGGGACCCGACAGGATACACCCAGAGGTACAGAGGGAACTGGTGGATGAGGTTGCTAAACCGCTCTCTATTATATTCCAAAACTCATGGCAGTCTAGTGAAGTCCTCACTGTCTGGAAAAGAGGAAACATAAATCCCATTTTCAAAAAGGGAAAGAAGGAAGAACCAGGGAACTATAGGCCAGTCAGTCTCACCTCCATGCTTGCTAAGATCATGGAGCAGATCTTCCTGGAGGCACTGCTGAGACAGAAGAATAATGAAGAAATGATTGGGTACAATCAACACGGCTTCACCAAGAGCAAATCGTGCCTGACAAACCTGGTGGCCTTCTATGAGAAGGTCACAACATCAATAGACAAGGGAAGAACAAATGATGCCATTTACCTGGAGCTGAGCAAAGCCTTTGACACTGTCCCACACAACATCCTGGTCTCCAAGCTGGTAAAATATGGGTTTGATGGGTGGACAACTTAGTGGATAAAGAACCGGTTTGACAGCCGCACCCAAAAAGTGGCTGTCAATGAGTCCATGTCCCAGTGGAGGCCAATGACAAGTGCAGTCCCTCAAAGATCAGTACGGAGACCAGTCTTGTTTAACATCATCACCAGCAACATGTACAGTGGCATTGAGTGCACCCTCAGCAAGTTTGCTGACAACACCAAGCTGTGTGGTGTGGCTGATACGCTGGAGGGAAGCGATGCCATCCAGAGGGACCTTGACAGGCTGGAAAGGTGGACACATGCCAGCCTCATGAAGTTCAACAAGACCAAGTGTGAGGTCCTGAATCTGGGCCAGGGCAAGACCAAGCACTGATATAGGCTAGGCAGTGACTGGCTTGAGAGCAGCCCTGAAGAAAAGGACTTCAACCATCGGTGTACACTTGCAGCCCAGAAAGCCAATCGTGTCCTGGGCTGCATCCAGAGAAGCGTGGCCAGCAGGTCGAGGGAAGTGATTCTGCCCCTCTGCTCCACTCTCGTGAGACCCCACCTGGAGTACTGCTTCCAGTTCTATTACAAGAAAGATATGGGCATGCTGGAACATGCCCAAAGAAGGACCATGAGGATGATCAGAAGGCTGGAACACCTCTCCTATGAAGACAGACTGATAGAGTTGGGGTTATTCAGTCTGGATAAGAGAAGGCTCTAAAGAGATCTTATTGTGGCCTTCCAGTATCTTAAGAGGGTCTACAAGAAAGCTGGTGAGGTACTTTTTAGGATGTCAGGTAGTGGTAGGACTAGGGGGAATGGATCAAAACTAGAGGAGGGTAGATCAAGATTAGACGTTAGGAAGAAGTTCTTCACCATGAGGGTGATGAGACACAGGAACAGGTTGCCCAGAGAGGTGATGGAAGCCCCATCCCTGGAAGTTTTTAAGGCCAGGCTGGATGGGGCTCTGAGTAACCTGATCTAGTGGAAGGTGTCCCTGCCCATGGCAGGGGGATGGAACTAGATGATCTTTAAGGTCCCTTCCAACCCTGACAGTTCTATGATTCTATTGCTACAGACCCTCAACTTTTTAAATGGATTTTTACATTCAAAGAAATCTGATGAAATTACAAGTAGTTACTGTCATGAGACCCCTTCTAACAACAGACAAACCAGCATTTTGCCGTTACATGTGGTATGTGACTCAAGAACAGCATGTGTTCTTTCTCAGTAACGTAGGTGAAGGAAAAATATTTTAATTGGTAAACTGACCCGTCTTCCAGGTGCTATGCTGTATAGTCAGGCAACAGATGATGCCCAATACTGCTTCCCATAATCAGGAGGAATCGGTTGCCACTTCTGAAATAATGTTACATCTTGAAATGGCTCCTTTTCTTACTCTGATGTGCAGTGGCTTTAGTGAACAGCTTTCTGTTAACATCAGAGAGCAAGTATTTACACATGCTCCTTGTCCTATAGTGTTGTAAAATCAGATGCGCTCATATTCCATGGTAACAGAGTAACCCTTGTGGCTTCTGCATGGCTTTTGCAGATATTTTCTGAGAAATGGAATCCATATGCTGGGGTGACCCTTAATGAAACCCTTTCTCTAATTGCTGTATTAAGCTCGCTATTTCCTTGTCATTGTTTATGCTTTTAAATCTATAATATATTCCAAATTAAGTATGTTTGAATGACAGCATTCTGATTTAATTAGAGACTTTATCATTGATTAGGTCAGACAATCTAAACAGTACATAAGCTCTGCTGGAATAGCTTCATGAATAAAACCAGGCAGCTCCAAGTTTCTTATTCTAATAAAGTAAAGATAAATAAAAGTATTCCATTAAGTAAATTAGAACTTCTGACTCTGTAATTTTGCAAAATAGTAGCAGTGTTTTCTAGACCATCCACAGCAAAGTAATTTTCTGGCTAGCTATTTATTCTTAAAGTGCTTGATTCCTTATGTAATTTAATTTTGAATATTTTTTCTTTATTCTTTGCTTCCAATTATTCAGCGTGTTCAGAATAAAAACGAATATACTTAGCACTCCCAAGTTTGTAATACCAGTGCTTGGTTTTGTTTAGACATAAAGGTTTAGTCTGTACTCAAATTTCATGAAGTTAGCACAGTCATGAAGGAAATAATTAGCGAATTAATTGGGGGGGAGTATGGAGCAAGAACCAGGGCAGAGAAAGCAAACTTGTAAGAACCATTCAATGTTCATGGTTTTGCAACATTGGTGGTGTCAGGATTGAAACAAGGGAGGCTTTAGAAAGAGAGGAGGAGAGATGAATTGGACAAAGAGGCACAGAACTGTTGAAACTGAGAGAAAACCAAAGGTCCGGGTAAAGGACTTCAGCAGGGAAGATGAATGGAGAAGTTGGACAAGCATCCATGATAAGCTCAACTGGGAGAAATTTCAAAGGCAAAATGAAACAATTGTAAGATTTGAGTGGCTAGCACAGAAACCAGCAGCCTGTAGTTATGAAGAGAGCTAGTTACAAACATGGGATCCTTGGCTCAGGAGGGGAGGTAAAAGTCTGAGAGGTGAAAAATGAGGAAGTTGCAGTGATCTGGAAGCAACATGTCAATAAACATTGAAAAGCGATGACAAGGAAGAATAGTTTGTCTTTGAAGGTGCTAAGGAAGAGCTGACTGACTGCTGTGACAGACTGGATAAAGAAATGCAGAAAAGGCACTGAGGATGTCACCTCAGCTGGGGAGGAAGTAGAAGATGAAGAGTGTGAAAAATTACCAGGTCAGTCATCCCTTTGTTGGTGGGGAACTGGAAGCAGAAGAAGAGTTAAGATTGTGGGAGAGGGCATATGTTCTTTTCAGAAAAATGCTGACAATAGAGAGGTTGTTGAATGAGAAGTTAGTTTGGAAATGCTAGTAGATAAGCATAATGGAAACATGAGATGAAGTGGTATTGGTATGTTGCTACAAGGAAGACATGAAATGAGAGCTTGAGTGGATCAGAAAATTAAAGCATGGACTTCCAAAGAAGAAAGAACAGAGGAGCATGCTGATGGTCAAGCACAATGGACAGTTCGAAGAATGGAGCATGAGGAAGAGAGCTTTCATGTGACCACATGCATGGCTGTGGGGCTTCCAGGGGGAAGAGGGTTGGAACTGGATTGTGCACAAAGGAGATGCTGCTAACCAGTAGAACATAGTTGCTTCCATACAGAGTTTATAGTGCCACAAAAAAAATCATTATTTTAGTGAGTATGTGGCATATGAATGTTTCTGATAACTCAGTGGCCATGTCGGGCAGTTTGAGACAAGCAAAATTTTCCTACTAGCCTACAGACTTGCCAATGGAGGGACTTCCAGAGAGTTTGAACCTTTGAGAGTCTCACCATGAAACTCAAATTCATTGCCAGAAACCTGGGTTTCTAAAGTAGCCCAATGCAAAACTTGTCACCCTATTTTATAAGCCTGATATTGCCATACCCTCACTGACTGTAGAGCTCTGTACAGCAATTACAGTACAGTTTAATTGACAAATCATTATGGTGTTTAGCAATCACCAGTACAAAGTAGTTAGTTTCTCTGTGCAATTGAAGCCTAATTTTCATGCCATCTGAAACTTTCAGGCATCAGGTAACACTTTATTTTATAAGGAAAAAATAACCACTTATTTAAATTGTAAAATCTGTGTATTTACAGAGTGGCTGGTTTTGCTCTTTGGGTTTCACAGCAATTACATTGGAAGCTATTTCTCAAAAACCAGGCTCTTATTCCTGAAAAAATAAGTTTTCACCAATTACTTCCTATGCTTGCATAATTGCTTGAATAATTGTACTCTACAAAATGAAGGCAAGTACCCTTTAATGCCGCCTAATAATTCTGTTAGTTTGTTAATCCACAAAGAGCACAGGTGCTCTGGAAGTTGTGTAAATCTGATATTAAAGTGATAATCTAGAGTGTATTTCTTGTGCGATTAGTATGAAATGTATTTACACATCAGTAAGACAAAGTGGATGTATAGTTAAGTTTGCTTTTAAGTAAAAAAGAAAAAGGGGTCATAAGCATACACAAGGCAGTTTGTTAGAGTAAATTTGAAGACCTTTCTTCAGATAGAATTGCTAAATGATAGCTTCTCATTTTATGCAAGGCGTAGTTTTGTATGTCATAGTGTCAGCATGCTTTATGTTAGATATGTTTTATTGCTTAAAGGACTTGTGTTCTTCATGATATAGCCTAGTTTGTACGTTCTTGCATAAATTGTTAATAAAAAAGTTAAAGCTGCCTTTTATCAAAACCTGGACATGAGTACCTGTGAGCTTTCTGAAAAAGAAGGTTGTTATCCGTTATTTTATAATTAAAAGATGAGTAGATGTAGCACTTCAGAACATGGTCTAGTGGTCAGGGAGATGCTGGGATGAAGGTTGGCCTTTATGATCCTAGAGGTCTTTTCCAACCTCAATGATTCTATAATTGTTTTGTAAGTAGGAATAATTTATTACTTTGACATGAGTGCATCTTTCCTATCCATATGCAAAAGTCTGAAGTAGAGGCTGTGAACTCCTTTATTTCTTCATGAAATTTCTACCTTAGTGATTTTTTTTGTTCCCAAAACCTGCACTGAGTGTAGTCTGTGTGAAGCCTTGGGCTTCAGAGACTAACAAAATTTAAATCATTTTTATACAAATAGTTTTGGTCAGAGAAGCTCAGTCTTGCTGAATTGAGTCTTGTAAAAGGTGTTTAATTACGGTATGCCATTAATTAGCTCCAATATTCCTGTCAAAAATACTCCCTTTCTAAGTATTTTTGTAGTTAGCAGAAATTCAGAAATAGCACTCTTTTGTAGTTAGCAGAAAAACTTAACTCGCTGGTGCTTGGTCTGTCTTTTCATTGCTCTTTCCCTTGTACCTTAATTGGGCGTTCATCTGGCAGGGCCATCCACTTCAGGTTTTGAACTTTTTCTATGGTTTCTTCTTTTCCCACGGCTAGTCCTTTTTTAATGTTGTTTTAAAGTTGCTTCTACCTTCATAGAGTCATCAACTGGTCTGGGCTGGAAGGGACCTGTCCTGGTTCGGCCAGGACAGGGTTAATTTGATGCAGCCAGGCTATTCCGGGGCCAGTTCCAGTTCCACAGTGCGGGCCGGTCAGCTCGGCTCCGCTCGGCTCTGTCCGTTTGTCCGTATGGTACTGCTTATTCCGTACATTGTTTTTCTCACTGCTGTCATTGCTGTTGTTACCGTGATTGTTCCCTGTGTCATTGCATTAAACTCTCCTTCTCAATTCCGGCTCTGGGTTTCCCTGTCCCCCTTCCCCGGACCGGTGCTGGGGGGGCAGCGGCAGTGGCCCCATGACTCGGCTCCTGGCAGGGACGGAACAACCACAGCTTTGCTGAACCACCACAGGACCTTTGAAGGTCATCTAGTCCAACCCCCCTGCAGTGAGCAGGGACATCTGCAACTAGAGGAGGTTGCTCAGAGGCCTGTCCAACCTCACCTGGAATGTTTCCAGGGATGGGGCATTGACAGCCTCTCTGGGCAACCGGGATCAGTGTTTCACCACCCTCATCAGAAAAAATGTCTTCCTTATATCTCTCCTGAGGTCAGGCTCAGAGAGTTGGGGTTGTTCAGCCCGGAGAAGAGAAGGCTCCGGGACGTAGACCTTATTGCTGCCTTTCAGTACTTAAAGGGCATCCAGAGGAAAGACAAAGGACAGTCTTTTTACCAGGGATGTTGCAAAAGGACAAGAGGTGATGTTTTTAAACTAAAAGAAGGAGATTTAGATTTCCCATAACATTTATTTTTTTATTTCATTTGACTTATTCTTCTCACGCATGTCTGTCTCTCACCTGGGATTCTTTTGTTATCTGATTCCACATGCTTCAGCTGCTTATGGAATAGCAAAGACTGCTGGGGTAAGGATAGAGTTTTGGAGGTGTATGGTAAAACAGATGACATCAGCAGAGAGCAATTAAGTATTTATGGCCGTAGGCTTTATAAAACAGTAACAAATATGGTGCAAAAATCTATCTATTATTTTTTATGCCAGCTCATAGGACCTAAGATCCACAAATTAATTTATTCAGGCATGTCTAACAATCTCTTTTTTCAATTAACTTTTTTTTTTTTTGTGAATATATTGTTGGATAGGAAAGATTTAATCAACAGTTCTAAAAACCCTGTCATGTTTGTCTGTTGTTTGTTTATGGATATCTCTGACTTCCCCAGTTAATACCCTTTCCATCCTATTAGATATCCTTCAAGGCCAAGAATTGTCTAGAAAGGTGCTACCTATGGCAGGTCAGAAGAAAGAACAGAGCTGAGCAGCATGGGAAACAAACTGTGTCAAAATATTTCCTTATTGTATTTATAAGCTTTTGCTAGAGGTAGCATTCTTTGATAAAAAACAGCCTGTGCCTCCTTCAACTTGGATTTTTTTTGTTGGTTTTCAGGGTAGTAAATTTTCACCGATACGTCCTGGATCCTATAGTGGCTTTATTTAGTAGTAATCACAATTCACCCTATTTTTGTAGGTAGAGGTAAGGGCTCTATTGTGTTTAGTAAGTACAACTTCAAATACACTGTCTAACTCTGGATGTACAATAGCTTTTGGTCTTGGATTGTCATTCTCTTCACCAGCAGATGGAGACCCAGATCATGAGACCCAGTTTGGCAGGCATGGTTAGTGGTTAACACATAATAATTGGTTGCCAGTGGATTTCAGTGAAATTTCCATTGAGGTCTGGTTCCAAGCCTATGGACATCTGGAGGTGTCTAATCCTCTCCTAGATTCTGGCTGAAAACTTTGACAACAGA
This sequence comes from Coracias cyanogaster, assembly GCA_033124195.1. Lineage (NCBI taxonomy): Eukaryota > Metazoa > Chordata > Aves > Coraciiformes > Coraciidae > Coracias > Coracias cyanogaster. The sequence continues at coordinate 17,851 of JAVSBS010025507.1, forward strand.
AGGAGGAAAAGGTAGGCAGACGCTGCTCTCTAACAAGAACCAAACAACCTGAACATTTCAGTACCTCTGTACAGAATTTTAACAAAATACAGCATTTTAGTACTTGGGATGGCATGGATCTTGCAGGAAGAAAAATAACCATATAGGAAATGTCTTCCTTTAGGATTTGATTTATACCATCCCAGATGCTTGAGCTTTCTTAAAGCAGCTACAGTACTTTCCTACAGGTCTGCTTGCTTTCTGCAGGACATGTCTGCCAGGGGCTGAGTCTGCAGGGCTTGAGCAATTATCCATGTAATCTGGCAGAGGTGAAGGCTGGGATGTGGGTTCTTGCTTCAGAAATGCCTTGTAGAGGTCTTGCTTGCTTTCTATCCATGGAGTTCCTGTTCTTTCAGTGATGGGAGTCACAAAAGACTGTAGTACTTCTTTCCCTGCTGTAAAAGAAATATAATCTCTATATATGGTGACTTATTGGCAGGCTGTCCAGGAGGTATGGTGTCTCTGACTGCTTAAACTCCTTTTCCCCTAGAATGTTCCCCCAAGAGCGTTTGCTGGATGCTCTTGCTTACTTCAGATTCTTGGGTTTGGCACAGGATGTGGGTAGGTTGCCGTTTTAAAAAAATACTATTGTGTCTTAATTTTGTCTCTTTTAATTATCTGACTTTGGGGAAAATCATACATACTTTGCAAGAATTGGCTTTATCTCCAGCTGGTTTGTGGAACATCATTCCTGTTGATGGAAATTAAAGATAATCCTCTGACAGAGAGGTGAAAAAGATGACCCTGAAAATACCCAATGCCCAGGTCAAGTTCTGTTGGGGACCTGAGGACTGCAAACTATCTTCAGGTGCTTCTTTGGCTTTAGGAATGTGAAACTGGTGTCAGCCATGTCCAGATAGCACTAAAATGGTTGCTGAAAAGCTAATTCTCTTGATCTTCATCATGGTACTTGCCGCAGCAGTCAACACAGAAAAATGCGTGGAAGAGGAATGCCATCAGCTACCTTCAGAAGTTGTTCTGCTTTCTTTAAGTGTATTTATGTAAATTGTGATATTGCCACCTACTTGAAAGAAAAAGCTTAATGATGCTAAAAGGGGTTGAAGGGTCATGTTTTCCAAAAGGACAGCTATGCTTTAAACCAAGCTTCAGTTTAGTTGCAACTTACCTTTCTGCATGTGTGAGCTGTTTATAAGCACAGGCATGCCAAAAAGCTTAAAATTAAATATTTGAAATGTTTAAAATTAAATATTTTAAAAGATGTTGTAAAGCTTGCTAAAAATTAGACTTTGTGTGTATGAAACAGTGTTGAAAATGAAGAGCTAGGTATTCTAGGAGTGTAGCTAAACCTAGCCTGTGAGCTGCATTTTTAATAATTGAATGCTAATGATCTAACATATGCTATAAATAATGTGTACATGTGCAAATGGAGAATATTCCAGGCCTGTTTTGGTTTTGATTGACTGATCTGGAAGGCTGCTTATACAGCACCTGTATTTACACACTGTCCACCAGTGTGGACAATCCATTTAGATTTATATGTTTGAATGCTTCTGAATTTCCTATTCTTAGTATATGAAAGGAGTGAGAGTGAAATGATTTATAAATATAGGACTGGGAAACTAGCAGTAAGGGATATTGCAGAATGTGGTGTTTTCTAGGCTTGCGGACAGAGGATGTGTTGATGGGAGTATTGGTTCTTGGATTGCCGGGCCACCTTCATCTTCCACAATTTCTTGTGGTAAACCATTAGTGAGTCAGTAACTTGGGAGCCACTTAGCCTTACAAATTTTTGCTGGATCATCCCAGGGTGGGAGAGGGACTGGTGTTATTCCATGGTCGCTGGATCCAGCAGGATCCATGCATTACAGTGGTCAATGTTGAGCCAGAACCTAACAACTTCGGAGGAGTAGCAGGCTGGTGATTTTTGCTGGGATAAAGACCAGAAATTATTTTCAGTTAAAATGCTGTTAGTTTTCTTCATCTACTCCCTCCCAGGGTATTGACCAGTCTACAATGGTCCTACAATATCAAACAGTTGTTTAGCAGCCTAAGTCCTGGTGATTTCACCCAAGAACCAAACTTTTTTTTAACCAGATAATTAAAATATTTGTTTGCTGTATTCAATACACTGAATCATTTTTTAATCTGATTTTACAATTGTCAACACCAACAGCTCTTACCCTCAGTCTGCTCTGCTTACATGTTTAGACCTCTGTGCCAGTGGAACTGATATCCAACTGCAAGTTTTGCTTGGGGCAAAAGCTAACTATATATGTAAAGAAAAGTCATAAATGAAGTACCAGTGGCCAGTGCATTCCATCCAGCGTGTAACTTCATAATTGTACATATATAAGAACTGACAAAAACAAAATCTTGTTTTCGTATGCGGAGAAAATGCTCACTGCAAGAGGAAATGAAAATTATTTAGATTAAAGTCAAAACAACAATTTAACATCCTTTTGTGTACACAAACACTCTTCTGAAAGTCACAAATCACAGATGCTTGATGTTCAGAGTCATTTTAAATGCTACTTACCTAAAGCCAGAAGATGAGAAACATGTGGCAGACCTTCTTTGCAAAAGTTCAGGGTAGGCGGGGGGGAGAAAAAGGATGTTTGCATCTGCAGGAGGAGGGCCTTAAAATACTCTAAAAGCTGACAGTTTACTTAAATCATTAATCCTACATTGAAGACATTTCCACATTTTAATGGACTGCAATTAAACCCACTATTTCTTAATACTAGTGTCAGGTGTTTTCAGCAGTGTTGCAAATGACTGCTTAGTGCTATAATTCTGAAGGGGAAGGCATTTAGACCAGGCTCATTTGAACAGCCAAATATAAACAAGAGCACATAATTCCATCTGCTTTTTGGCAATTTGTTGTTCCTTTTAGGTTCTCTTTCCCCGTTTGTCTTGTGGACACAGTTTGCAGGAAATGTCAGCCGGCGTGATTGATAGCATGAGATTGGATGTACTGACTTCATGCTTTCATAAAGCAAGACAGCTGTTGGGAGAAACTTTCCTTCAGGAGCTGGAAAGGTTTAAATTTTCCATCTCTTTGACTATTTGGCCTAATGAAGGATTGGGTTTTACCAGACAAGTAAATAAAAAGATGGCTAAGATGTACTAGAAGGTCATTCAAATGATCTTTAAATAGCAATTACTGGAGGAGGGTGGAGGGAAAGCCCTCTACATTCTGAGTCTGCTTAAGTGAGCCATAAAAAACTATGCTTGTGTTCTCAACTTTTTTAACCACTTTGTAAGACAGACAATTTCTAGTAATGTGATTTTACAATGGAAGCTTGTCACGAGGCAGTAGGCAATGGAAGAGATTCAGTTGAATTCCTTGGTTGGCAGCTGAGTTTCTGTGGCTGTGAGATGTTGGCTCAATTCCAGAGTCATGATACACTATAGCACACCAGTTTGCAGTTTTTCCTGCTAAAGCTAGATATACTGGTTTAATTTTCATTAATTAGATTTTGGATAAATTGGTTGTATATAAACAATTACGTTTTTCTTCCAAGGAAGGGGAAAAAAAGGTGGACTGTTCATTTTTACAGTTATACCTACATCTGAAGGATATTATTTTATTTTGAGGAATGTGTATTTTGCAGATGTTATGAGCGTACTCTTGAAGATCAGTTTATTTGGAAATGCAATGTTTTTAACTTATTTTTCCCATTCTGTCTGTCTGTTTGGAGGGGCTGCCTGTTTGTCAATAGCTTGAAAGACTATTAATGGCTTTCCCGGCTACACTAATTCTGAAAATCTTAGCCAGACCTGTGGTCCTGCTGGAGGTGGGCCAGAACCAAAACTCAGGAACTGAAACCCTCTTGACTCAAAACTTTGATGGAGGCTACATTTAGATGGTGGTTTGAGTCAGACTCTGAATTCCTCTTCAGTCTACCTTTTAAATAAGATGTCTTAATATAATATGTGGCAATTGCTGCTCAAGAACTGTTAACAAGGTCTTCCAAGCTAGATTGAGTCTTACTGAATTTTCCTTAATTGAAACTCTGCAGAAAAGTGTTATAAATCAGTAGCAACTACCATAGTATGCTTTCTTTAAAACAGAAAACAGTGCATACCTCTGATTGTCAAGGAACCCTGAGCAGCTGAACAGCCTTCCGCCAAGAAGTGTATTGCCAAGATCCTGAACAGTCTTGTTCATGTGCTGTGAAGCTTTCATCCAGACTTCTCAAAAGTAAGGCTCGTCCCATAGAGCATCTTCAAGATACGCCACAAAGGTGCCTCATTCGTCTCTGAAGTTTAAGGTCAAGGCAAAATGCTCAGGGAACTGGAAAACGTGTTTATAGAAGTGGTCGTGATTGTAGGAAAATTTGGTATTACAGCAAATCCTTATAAAAACCTCAAAAAACTTTATAAATGCTTTAGGAACCAGACAGAAATAGCAGCAGTTACTTTGGGCAGCCATTAGCTGCTGTGTGGATACATTTTGCAATGCTCTGGGGTAAGAGGATACAAAGGAACAACCTGGGTCACTTCATTTAGATCCCATAAACATTTCTGTAATCAGTGATCATCTGCACTGCTTCTTAACTCTGTATGGATCACAGTAACAGTCTAATCACTTACACAAATACACAGTTTCAACGCCACTAATTAGGATTCTGTAGAACTGGAAAAAAGCCAGTCTGTATTTTACATGTACAATCCATTTATTGTTAAACATTTAAAGAGCTAACTATTTATTTCTATCTAAATGAGAATTTTTTTTTTAATATGTGCTTACAGATTAATCCTGAGTGTCTTTCTGTGCAGGGTGCTGTATTCACTCTTCCAGTAACCCCGTTTAAACAGGTAGTGTTTCATCAGAGAGGAATTTAATGCTTTGCATTGCTTTGGCAGATTGTGGCTGCCCTATGATAAATAAGGTTCTGGCAGGTCGCTACTTATTTTCGAACCATTGCTCCACTAAGTTCTCAAAATTCATTCAAAGCAATCAAAGAACTGCTTTACTGTTGTTAGTAATACTTCTCTAGCATTAGGGCCTCAAGGTCCCAGTTGAGACGAGGCCCTGCAGCCCTAGACATTGTACAGACATAGAGTAAGAGACAATCCACACCTTAAGAAATATATAATCAACTAGCAAGAGTTAGACAGAAGTATGATGCACAAAAGGCTCACTAAATACCAGTGGTGGAGTCTCTAAACCATCTTCTTTGCCTTAACTGTTGGAAAGTGCTGCCTCTGGAGAACTTAATTCCATTTGTTTTGCTGCCTCAACAGAATATATTTTTAAGTGTAAATAATTATACATACTTCACTTTTTAATGAAAGTGCTGATAACTTACAAAGCATTCAGAAAACAACGTGTCCCCTGTTTTGGATGTGTTGAGAACTTACTGAAACTGAGCTATGAGACTTTGAGCTCCCATTACACCAATGGCAATAAATTTGGACTAAAAAGAGGACATTGGATGGTGAATATTTTGGCAGAGTAGAGAATGTGATGACAGAGGTGATGGTTCTATTGTGATTCATAATAACTGCTGGTTATTCTTCACAGAGTGAATTTGAAAAGGGCTGATACAGGTGGTAAAATATTGTGGTTTACTCTTCAAAGTAATTAGGAGTCTATAATCTTAAAAAAGTTCATGGAGGAAGATCAAACATAAAATTGACCGAAATTATCTCAAGTACAGAACACCTGTCATTTGTCACTACTAAGCAGTGCTTTATTATCACAGAAAATGCTAAAATGTATTATTTTTGTTATATACTGACAGTCTACTTTTCAAGAAAGAAAATACTTTCTTGAATTACTTCCTCAAAGTATTTAGTTATATTGCTATTCCCAGATGATCCTGAGTTTGTTGTCTAGCCATGAAAGACTCATAAGATTTTAAAAAATGCTGAGTTTTTCAGCTGAGGCAGCATACCATTTGGAAAAATCTTCTAGAACCTTCACTTTGCATTGACCCTCTGAAGGTTAGGAAACATATTTTAAACTGATAGTATATTTAAGTTGATTGTTTTACTGTTGTAGTTTGGGGTGTAGCTGCTGAAATTAGTTAATTCTATTGAAACAATGGAAAAATGTTGGTCATGCAGAAGGTTTTGCTTCCCATCAGTTCCAAAACCACCATCAGCAGCTATGTAATAGAATATATGGCTTAACGGAAAACTCCACCAAACTCAGTAGTGTTTGAAGGAGTAGGACATGCCTCCAGTTTATTTGGACTTACTGAACATCATTCCCCTCCATTTTAGTACGGTTGAACTGAAACACTGGTTTTCTTAGTCAAAACTTCTCTTGATTTCATTCAGAACTTTGAGTCCTATGTTGAATTCAACTTTGAAAGAGTGGTACTTTCCTTTGCCATGTAGCTGGGCCATGAAAGAGAAGGTCTGACTTTTAGAAAACACAGCACTTTCCAGCTCTACAAACCTTTTGATGGGTGAGTTCAGTCAGAAAATAAAGAATTATGTCTTTTGGGAGACAACTCAAATTTCATAATGATACCTTATATTTTTTCTGACGGTGTAATTAAGGTGTTTATAAATGTCCCTGTTTAGAAAAATGTCCTTATTGCTCATTACCACTAAATAAATTGCAAGGGTTGTAAACTATGTAACTGATAAATCTTCAAATATTATTAATAGTCTTACTGTTATAGAAGGATCTTATAGGAAACATTGCCAAGGACTCCAGATTTTTTGAATTGGCCTGGAGCCTGTATTGATTATCAGAAAATATTGATTATTAGATAATTATAATGAGGACTTACCTATTGTATTGAGATAATACGGAAATAATTCAAGATCTCACTAGTTGTTGTGACAAAACCAGATTTGTGTCAGGGTAGCCTAATCTATTTGCTTTTATTTGCATGTAGCATCAAGTAAATACAGCTATCAAAATATTTGTGCAAATGCATTTGCAAATGGGTAAATAATTGAGAAAAAAGTGGCAGAGCAAGCATAAGGAAGAACTTTGCAAGACTGTAGACAAAAATGAGGTGCAGATCTGTTAAAATGGTATCTGAGAAGAAATGGAGTAATTCTATAGCAATAGTGTTGCTTTCACATCAAGAAGTGGTAATGGGTTCAAACTGGAAGAGAGTAGATGTAGATTGGAAATTAGGAGGAAATTCTTCACTCTGAGGTGGTGAAACACTGGCACAGGTTGCCTAGGAAAGCTGTGGATGCTCCAAAGCTGGATGTGTTCAAGGCCAGGTCGGATGGGGCTTTGAGCAACCTGGTGTAGTGGGATGTGTCCCTGCACATGGCAGGGGGGTTGGAATGAGATGATCTTTGAGGTGCCTTCCAACCCAAACCATTCTATGATTTTCCCAGGAAGTCACCAGAGATTAACAAAAGAGGAATCCTAGAAACCCATTATTTCCAGTAGTGCTGTCCTACTTCCTTCTCTGAAGGGTCACCCAATACCACTTTTAGCTGTAAGATTACTTTCCCACTATAGCAAGACTGTTGTTTAGAATTTTAAGATTGGCAATTGATACTTAAAGCAGAATTTCTCATACAACACTAGAGGCTATTGGGGCTCAGGTTAGGTCCCAGAAACCTATGGAGATGGGATTCTGCAGCTCTCCTTAGGGCCATGCGAAGGTGTAAGGGAGCACAGCTATGTCACTAACATTTTATATCTTTTCAGACTGTTGTGCAATTTTTATTGCAGTCTTAAATCAGTATAAACTAATCGCTATCCCCATAAGTAACTCTGGTGTATAATATAATGTATGAATTGAGACATAGAACATAAAGTACAGGTGATAAAATACTGTGCCAACACTGAGAACATTAAAGTGCTGATGTTTTGAACAGCTGGCTTAGCCCTTTTTTCTCAGCTGGAATACATAGTAATATTAAAGGATTAGCATAACCAACAGTAAGTGTTGAATGACTAGATTTCATTCCAGGCACGAAGAATATTTAGGAACCAGCATTTTTAGCATTATGCAGCAGAAGAATTTTTCTTCCAAATATATATTTTATGATATTCTCTTAATGGTAAGTAAGATGCACGTAGAGGGTTGGAGTGAGTAGTGAGGTATTGTTCAGCTTTGTCTTGTTGTTTGCTAGGATAATTTTGGAAATTATATTCAGGGGTTTGAAATGTAAGTTTGGTTTCTCACTGAAGTGAGGATGCTTCACATAGTTCTTGCAGTGTGTAATTGCAAAGCAACAGATAGGTTTTAAAGTTTATTATGTTTTTTCATAATTAAATCTCTGGAATTCAAGAGAATGAGGAGCACTGTTTTCTATTTTTGGCAAATCACACTGAGTTTGATTTGTTTTTTTTTCCTCAAGTGTTTCAGGAGTTGAATTTTGATCTAGGTTAACACTTAGGGTCTCTGAATACATCAGTGGCTCTTCATTCATTTTTTTGAATGAATGACTTACTGAAGTGAAATTAAGACATTCTACTTTTCAAAGCGTATTTCTGCTTTTTATTTCTTTGAAGGTTTCAGCAGGGACTTTCTGCAGTCACATACTGGACTGTGCATGTTTTCCATGACACCTGTTCAGAATTTAGTGGGTTTGACAACTTCACTCTGCAAACAGGCAGTGGCACCATGAGGTGACTTGATGCCTCAAGTTTAAATTAATGCATTACACTGTTTTTCTTCACCCCACAGATGCAACGCAGCTGAGAGACTGTGATGTGGTGGTTGTGTACAGAATCATGTTTGGAACTTGGTGCAAGTAGAAAGTGCTTGTCATCTTCCAGTTCTATCACTGGGGAAATGAATTTTGTCCAGTTCAGCTGTCCATGGATGGTGTCTCTCCCACAGCTTTAGGTGCTTGAAAGAATATGCTCATTCTACCTGCAGGCTTATTAAAAATGAATATAATGAAAATAACTACCGAACTCAGATGAGAAGGTCATCCTCCCTGACACATCTCCAGATTCTGTGGGCACAAAGATGCAGGCAAATAAAGTTTTTGGCAAATATATATTTAAAGTGCAAAGCAGGAAGAAAAGTTCTGATTTAATCGACGATCCACCGACTTGGTCCTGTCCCTTAATCCCTTCGGAGCGCCATCTCCTAGGTACTAGTAGTAACGCTGATACAGAGGTGATGGTGGAACTGCTCAGGAATTCAGTTAAGTATCTGCATAATGTTTTGTTAGCTTGCAACCAGAACACTAGACTCTCATCTTATGACAGTATTTTGAGCCTTTCACTTTTTATTATTTCTGGGTTTTCATTTTACATGACAGACAGAAAAGAAATTATCTATAAAATGTGTTCCCTCCTTCCCTGGGAAATAATCCATGGTAACTTTTCTTGCACTGCTTTAAATACATTTATTATTAGTCTTAAACCCTTGTAAGAATGGTTACATCACAGAGGCACCACATGGTTTTCTATGTGTTTCTTTTAATAGCAGGTTCCTTTCATTTTGAGGGCAAAAGACAAATGGCACTTTTGTCCCATCATTCCAATTTCCTTCAAGGTATCTTTAACATGGTACTCGGTTATTATTCACCCCTCTTTTATTCAGAAGACTGCCCACAAAATTTAATAATTTTCCAAACACTGAAATGAGTTTCAAAGCAAATTTGTTTCCTTGCAATGGAAATTTCCATGAATTTTGTGTTGGAATTTCACCGTATCCCATTTTGTGAGCATTTACCTTTACAGTATGTGGTCTGCAAGGGCATAGAGTGTGTAGCTATTGAGACATATGTCCTGCTTCTGCTAAGTGTAATGCCTTTATTGTTCATGTGTCAAGATATAAAGACTTCTTGTTCACATAATGGATACAATGGCTTTTGTGGGGGGCAGGGAGGTTCTTACAATAAAAAGACATTTGATTGCTGCTGGGATTCTTGTCAGTAAAACACTCAAAGATGGTTAATTGGACATTAATGTGTCAGATTTTCAACAAAATAACAAGAAATTTGCCAAAAATAAAACCTGAAGGAAACATGCCTCCAAATTTTACAACAAAGCTTTGTTTAAAATAGAAGTTAAAGCAGCTAAGATTTATGACATGTTGACATAACTGATGGTAAAGGAGTTGGCTGAAGCTGTGGGTGTGAAGGTCCAAATGAGAACATCTGCATTAAGAAGCTAACTCTCTTAAACATACTGATCAAAATATTAATGCTACATGTAAACACAAGTGCTTTATCTGACAGTGATTTACATTTGGAACAACCTAATCCAACTATGTACTGCATCTTTATTCATTACCAGCAGCCTTTACTTAACACTTCATGCCCGCTTGCACAGGTGGACAATCTACTCAGAGTGACTATTGTGTTTATGTTATTTTTTCATAAGCAGGGTTTGAAATTTGTCAAACTGCATCATTGTTTAACTATGTGCCAGTCAAAGGGAAATTGCCAGATGGAGCGGCTTTCCCCTAACCTTGCTCCAGGCAATGAAATTACACATAGGCCATAGTCTTATGTCAAGTCTTTTTTTAAAAAAAAAAAAAAAAAGAGGGGAAAAAAAAAAGTCAGGCCATGAATAGGTATGACTATGTGCATTCACAAAACCTGGCTTTCTTATGCCACTAATTTTATATGAAGGCTCATGCCAATGGTAAATAAAACTTCATGTCCGTCATGTCACTCATTAACTAGGTGCTCATAATTTATGTATTTAAGGTTTGCTTGCCCGCCAAGCAATCAAACAGTAAACTGTGTTTTATAGGTGTTAGTGTTTATATAAACTGTAAATAAATGTCAAACAAAAAAAGTCAGGTTTCAGAAAAATGATCAGGGTTAGGTCATTTATCATTGTTCCAACTGGAAAAATCTGAGAACCTGCCAGTGCCAAAGCAAATGTTTCCCTGGCTTTTTCTAACATCCAGCTTAAACTACCAAATTGTAGAATTCTATTAGAAGGATTTGATGAAATGGAAAATTTGCAGATCATGTGTTTTTACTGAACATCTTACTCAAAGAATGAGGCAAACTGGCTCTTCTTTAGGGCGGTGGCCTTTCATTGTTATGATTTATTGGGGTTTTTTTCTCTATGCTTGACACCAACAATTAATTGAGATGACTTGGGTAGAAGTTAGGCTACTCCAGAGTGCGGGCAGAGATGTTCTTTACAAGTGAAAGAAAGCTGGTATGAACCCCTCCTCCATCATACAGCTGTGGTGGGCATCAGCTGTTTTGCTCTTATCTGCTGTAGGACTCTTCCCTCCCAAACAGGATACATGAAAAAGAAAACACATACAGGCACCTAGTGCTTTGTGTTGTCTCATTGATGTCCTCCATCCAAGGATATTCTCACTTAGGACATACACTTGTGGACCTCCAGGTAGCAGCATATAGCTGGATGTACCTGTATCTCTGAAGTTGCATGTTGTACCTGTTAGTCACCTGTGTTTTGGCTAGGAGATTTGAAAATGAAGAGATTTGGGTATTTGGAGGTGTGCACTGATACTGCAGACCAGCAGATATCACAAGGGTTGCCTAATAGGTCCAGAGTCAAGTACAAGATGTGTTCTGCAACAGAGAAATGTTTGTGCATCTCCGTGCTAAATACATACCTGTTTGCTGGTTTAAAATAAATATATGTAATGCTAACACTTACTAGATTTATTTGTCTCTGAAATAGCAGTTCGGTGGAGCTCCTTGACTGATTAGAAGTTCACGGAGAACCATCTTGTAACATGGAGCAGGGATGCAGTTACCTAGAGGAAGGAAAGCAGAGACCATAAAGGGGGATGGATTTAGGTGCAAAAATCAGTAAGGTGGTATATCCTACAGGAAAAAAGATCCATGTGAACAAACTGTAAGTGAAGATAGTGGTATAATTCCTACTGTTTAAAGAAAATTTAAAAAATAGTGCAGGAATGCTGGTGACCATGAATATGAGGAAGGTAATTCGTGCTTTGAAAGTGACAGTCAAGCAGCCTACAGATGAGAGTGTGTTGAGTGTTTCACGGATTTAAAAAAAAACAAACCCTTACTGTCACTGCCATATTTGCCTGTATGGATATGTTCACAGTGAAGCTAAAAAAAAGAAATAAATCAAGCCAGTGCCTCTAGAGCCTTATTGAAGAACTACTGATGTTTGTAAAGTAACTGTGCTCTGATGGGTTTCTGCAGGTGTCCAAGGAAGGTGATCCTGATCTGCTGTGGCCTGAATCAGGAGCCAGCTCCACTGCTGCCCTACATGAGATTTTGTGGAATGTGGCACTGTTCATGTTCCCACAAGCTTTACTGTGCTGAGGAAGGCAGAACTTTTTACCAAGTCTGTCTATAGTATACAACTTGTAAATTTTCAATAGCCAAGGAAGGGAATTCAGCACTACCTTCATCTTGATCCAGATTCTCATGTAATATAAATTTTCTTGGCTCCATTGATGCTGGTGGGACAGAACATGTTGAAACCTAAAGGTACTGAGAAGCTGTTTATATTAAGGGCTAAGAATTTTGCTACAAAGTGAGGACTGTGAAAAGTATAAATAATCTGTGATTTTTAACCAATATCTTGACTTCAATTTATGTTTATGTAGTCAGTCTCTCCTATATTTGAGCTCAAACATGCCTATAGTTGTATACTATTAGTGAATAACAATTGTACTTCATGATATCCTTTCTATTTTTCTTTGTCTTCTCCCTTCATGGTAAAATAAATTTATTTTGAGCCTAAGTTATTTTAAAAATTGTCACTTTCATTTATGTTGGTTTTGCACAAGCTTTGAAAAACATTCACAGAGAAGATATGCCTTGGCATGTCTAGCACAGGCCCCTCAGATGCATTTATGAGTCCTGTTTCAACAGCTACGATAAAGGATGTGTGACACACCAGTGTCAGTATTTCCTTTGTGTTATTGTGCCCACCATAGATTAGTTCTGAGTTATTTGAAAACTCATCCAAATTAAACAAATAGACTCTCAATGTTTTGAGTATGGTAATGTATGGTATCCAATTTCATGGTATTTCTAGTGACTCTTTAAACTCATGTTACTTCTGCCTATTCGGCCAATTTCTGTGGCCTTCATTGAGGGTTCTGTTGCAAACCGTTTCTGAGCTGTGCTGTGCACCTGTATCAGAGACAATCCCTGAGGTTTCTACTTCATTCTTACTCAGCAAAACTCCTATCAGCTCTGCTTGGACCTGTGGCTCATTAAAGCCCACAAAAACGTTCCCATGATTGTTATGACTCCTGCATGCTTAGCAGTTATCTTTTGCTGTGTATAATTTGAATGCTATATTGTGCTCAAATTGATTTACTGATTTATTAGTGATGTTTTAAAATACATGGTAAAGTACATCTTGTCTATGTTTTCTTGCTTTCTGAAGATAGTCTCTGATTCTACAGGTTTAAAAAAAATATAGGCAATAAATACCTTCAAATAGCTAAGGATATAACTCATGCCTTGTAACGCATGTTTTAAAAATCAGGCCTTTTTCTGGCTCATTACACAGCCTGTAGACTTGATTTTTTTAATTAATGTAAGAACACCTTCTTTATGGCATGTTTATGTTTACCCAAAAGTCACATCATTTTTCAAATTATACAAGGTGTCTGTACTCAGGGTAATGATCTTTACTGCTCGCATTCCAAAATGAGCACTGCTTTTATTTTTTTCCCTAAATCTGTCTAGGAAAAAGAAGAATCAGAAATGTTTTTCCCCTAGTAGAATTTGTGAGCTAGTGAGTGCTGCACATAAAAAGTTGCACAGAGAACCCATAAGGTCCACGTTTATATGAGTTAAGCTCCACTGCAACCCATAGCTGATGTCTATGTGGGGCCATCAATAATCTGACCTGATCCCGAGGTGGTGCGATGTTGATATTTCTGGTGACAGCTCTTGCTGGATAAATGGGATTCTTATTTGGTCATAGTGGAGCACATGTAATGGACTAAAGAGTCTAAGCATAAGCAGACATGGTTCTTTTTGACTTTCATGTGTCTGAAAACCTGGTTGCTTCTACCACTGATTACTGAACGGTTGCTTCTGTTCCTGATTTTCATTTTATTAGGTAAGATCACACCATAATGAAGAGTGGTGTACAGAACTAGCTGAGGGTTCATGCCATTGATTTCTCCTTACGATTACAATAATCTGTGTAGTCTTGATAATCTTACAGAAGTTAGAAACATTTAATCTTCTTTCATTTTTTATTGCTGAAAGTAGGCCTTGGGAGCTGGAGTTGTCTTTTAAATAAGTGCTAACTTGTACTTCTGTGTGTGAGGTGCCTGGTCTAGGACTGGGATTCATCAGTGCTGCTTTAATAGGACTGAAGAAGAAAATGTAAGTACTTCGCAGAAAGACATTCAATTTGGCTGCAGCTTTTTCTTGAAAGCATCTGAAATTATTAATTTTGATTATATTCAAAGTCTGAAAACTTTCAGACTAGAGATCCTGTTAACCATTATCATCTTGAACATCCAACAGCTTTCATATATTTATAATTTTGGTTCAGCTTATGTAATACTTGCTGTTAGGATAAAGACTGAAAGTATGAGAGCTTCTCCTTGCACTGTTTTGTGAAGATGTACAGTTGCCCAAATCAAAAAGGCTGTCATTCTGAGCAGGGGAGCTGGATGTTGGTTTGGCAATCTTTTATCAGTGCTCATTTAAGCCGACCTTTGATGTTGTCCATATTTGCACAGCATGTCCCAAGCCATCACTGTCAGGAACAAGTATGTTTCTTGGTGAAGTCAGCCCATAGCTGTATTTTGCAGCTGTCTTTGTATAAATCCTCATTGCTGTTTGTTCCTCCAGTGATGCTGAAGCTGCATTAAGACTGAAGTATTTGGCTCTTACCCTCAAGCAATATGATCCTTTGCTGACTTGTAGCCGAGGTGAGGTCATTAATTTATAATGTTCAATTATCAGAACTCAGTAACCCCAAGAAAGGAGAAGCGCAAGTAGTTCTTGGCTCCTAAATAATATTTTTGCAGAGCAGGATCATTGCCCCTGTGCTTGATGATGAGGAACGTCTCTGTAGACTTGCTGTAGTTTTAAAGGCTCAGGGAATTTCTAGCTTAAAACCTATTAATCATGTTTCTTGATGATTTACTTATTCATTTTCATCCACCAGTAAAGAATAAGTCTTTTAGTAGTTTGAAAATGTGGGATAAGACTGAATTTCGAATGTCTATAGAGTTGAAAAAATATACAAGAGTCTTTCTTAACTGTGGGGAACAATATAGATTTTTTTTTTTCAGTGCATCATCTGTAACTGGATATAGATTTGCATCCCTTCAGGATGATATGAGTAAACGTTTTGCTGACTGGTTATTTTCAATCTCTTTTGGATCTTGTGCAGACTTTACATAGAATCATTGACTCATTTAGGTTGGAAAAGACTTTTAAGATCATCCAGTCCCTGTTTGTGTGTGTGTTTGATTTGGGAATAACCTTCATATCCTGAACAGCAACTGTGAGCTTACGGGAGTGTTATGGAAATAAAAGGTGAAGCTCATTCCATAGCAATAAATTCACAGGTAATTAAAATGTGGAAAAGCATCTCCTTTTTAGCCAAAAAGTGTGACTCCCCATGTATCTTGTGTTAAGAGAATTGCTGAATAATCACACTCTATCTGATTTCTCTTGTCAGGCATCATGCACTCATTCTGTCAGAAGCAGATCTTGGTATTGAGGAAAATCAAGAACCAATAGAGCTAAAGGTGGGATTCTGTTCAAGTGTCCCCTTTTCTATTTGTTTTTACTTCCTGAGAACTTTCTACCTTCTGGTGGTGTGATACTTTGCTTGTCAGCTGTCTCCTTTTAGTAACGTTTGGTTTTGTGATTTTTATTTTTTTTAATTCCCATTTGACATTTTGACTTGGTCTGTGGAGTATGACATTCATTTCAACAATTAGAGAACTTCATGTTGATGAGGAAGTTTATAATGAGAGGGTATAGCTAAACTGCTAATGAAATGAGCATTTCAAGTCTTTAGGATTGGTTGTGTTGGGGTTTTTTTGTGAAAACTCTAAAATTCCTTGTTTTTATGTGGTCCCGCATATTATCAAGCTCTGGTCAAATGAACAAAAAGCAAGTTTTGATTTAAGAACTTTTCTCAAATCTCAGTCAAAAGTTTACAGCAAGATGTCTTCCATTTCCTCTTGTGTCCTCTTGAATGACAGAGCTGTTTTCAAATATGAATTAAAAAAAATATATTTAAGTGTGCAGGTCATAATTATGCTTCTTGGGTTAAGCTTTTATTTCTAAAAAACTAACATGCTATGGGGCTTGTAAATAAACATGCAACTATGCATCTCATTATTAAGCTGGTAATTACATTGATTTTTCTCAGTGTAGGCTAAAACCAGACTGATAAACCTTGTTGAATGTGTTGAATATGAAGAAAATCCATATCGCTCGCAAACAGTGTTAGAAATCCTACAAGTGTTTCATTTTCAATTTTTCACGTTTCAAGTGTTTTCAATTATCAGTTGAAGACATTTCTTTAAGGCATCTCTGACCCTTGCATTTTAATAACATATTTAAAGTTTATAGACTGTCTTGACTCTAAGACACATCTTCTGATTGTGAGTTCATAAAATAACATTTATTTTAGAAACCAAATATTTTATGGGTGTAACACAAAAATATTCATTAAATTTCCTATCCTGTGATTTATAAATCAAATGCACTAGTTGTACAATAAGTGTGGCCACTATTTAAACTCAGAAAATACTATTACTCCTAATGATATTTTTTAGATTTACATATTGTTTTCCATTATAAATCTTCTCATTTAGAGTTATCAAATTCTTATCTCTACTTTCATTAGAAATATCTGTTTGCCCTCATAGAGTATTTATTTTGTAAGGTAGCTGTGTTTAAAGAAGTTTTTCTTTCAAGTTCACTAACTCCAGTTTCCTAAACCACAGTGCCCTGACTCAAGCTGCATTGTTTAGATTTTAGAGCATTTCTTAGCTCTGCATTTCCTTGTCATCAAGTCAGGAAAAACAATGACATTCTTTCCCCTCCCAAATTATTAAGCTAAGTAGGAAATTATTTGGATCATCCTCTTCCCAACATGAGTTTTAAGCCATGGTTTTGTTTGAAATCCCTTCTACTATACCTCTGGCATAATATCTCTTGTGGCAGGGCCAGGAGCAGGGTTCTGGCTTCACACATAGACCAAGCCTCGGTGGGACAGGGTGGAGAAGGGATCTCTCTCTGCAGGGAAGAGCTCAGGGAGGGGGAGCTGGTAACTCATGTTATTTCACAGCAGACAATGGGTTTATTATAAACTCATGTGACAGCTTATGAGTCAAACTGATAGTGCATTAAATATTGATATCATTGTCATGATGGCCTTAGTAATGGTGTGGCATTTGACAGATGGAATGAAATTTAAGAAAATAACCTTATTTTGGCATTCTCTTAGCTCTAGAAAACACTGTGAAGAGTAACTATAATAAATATAGTTCAGAAATTGTTTTTTTCTGGAGCTTATAGTTGCTTTCTGTACATTGCAGATGCTAGCTGAACAGCCAAATCTTTCTTTTTTTTTATTTTTTAATTGTGCAAAGACTTGTATCTGAACATTAGCATGAACTTGAACTGTTCAGAGCTTAAATCAGATGTTTGTTTGTTGTTTTTTTTTAAATGGCATATTTTTAGAGCTGTTGACCTCGAGAGTGTTCTGGTGTTTCAGGGGATAGCATTCCATTTTTCTTTTCACACATAATAAGCAGTGAACTCCTTGACTGTTGTTGTCTGTTCCCTCTACTGAGAGACCACTGCAGCCAACAAATCCAGTGCTTCATGCTCCAATCTAAACAGAGTGATGCATTGCAGGTGCTTTCCTCATCTTCTCACACCTCCCAAAAATGTTAGGAGGGATTTTCAACTTCCTATTCAACTTTTAAATGGAGAGTCAGGTCAGTCTTTGGATTAGAAAACTAATAAATCTTCTGACTTTGCTTATTGTGCAAGTATCCAGCTAATATCTACTGTTGTCCTGGCTTGCAGTACTGTGCCACCTTGACCTCACTTCAGGCTGTTAGAATGATAGCTTAACGAATATATCTAAAGACCCATCATAAATTGCAAATAAAGAGTCACTTCTCTGATGTTTGTGTATAAAAATTAGACCTTAAATTCTTTCTCTCTTAATCATTCTTTGTTTGAGTTACCCCATAGGTGGCCACATCCAAAGATGGGAGCTCCAGTGCTGGAAAGTCCAGCAGGATGCAAGGTGCTGAAAAGAGTGACTTCACTAGCTCTGCTGCTCCACTGCTGCAGTGAAATGAATGATTGTGATTTGTATTTAATGCTCAATTTCCTCTCCATTACTACAAACCGTGCAAGGCAGACCTCATTTCAGGCTATTCATATGAGAGCTCAATCTATCCGGTTTCACATCTGCTTAAAGCCCCCATGTCATACTAATTACAGTCTTCCCTTGGCAAGAATTCTGGTTTTGAGACCAAAGAAAGATACACTTATTTACATGTAATGCCCTGATCTATATGATTTGTTGTTTCCACATTAGAATCATACTTGTGCAGTTGTATGTATGTTCAATATGCAAGAGGGATACAAAAGGACAGAAATAAAGTGTAATGCTTGTGCCTTTTCTAAGCATTCTACAATGACGTGTGTGTTCAGAATTGAAAGCCACAATGTCTCTGCTTTCATTTCTGTGCCATGGCAATTACTTATCTTTGTCCCTTGGTCTATGCACCACCATGGAGTATAAGGTAATATTTGTACTCCTTCTAAATTAAAAGAGATGAAAGATTAGCTCCAGACAAATAAACTAAATTAGCAGTGTAAGACTTCACAGAATCACAGAATGGTGGCAGTTGGAAGGGACCTCTGGGGATCACCTAGTCCAGCTCTTCTGCTACAGCAGGTTTGTCTAGATCAGATTGCACAGGATCACATCCAGGCAGGTTTTGAAAGTCTCCCTTACAGGATATATATTTTTCCTTTCGTTTAGGTGGAACTTTGTGGATTGCAGTTTGTGCCTGTTGCCCTTTGTCCTATCACTGGGCACCACTGAAAAGAAAATGGCCCCATCCTCTTGACTTCTGCCCTTCAACTATTGATGAGTTCTCCTCACAGTCTTATCTTCTCCAGGCTAAACAGTCCCAGATGTCTCATCAGGAAGATGCTACAGTCCCTCATCATCTTCGTAGACCTCCATTGGACTCTCTCTAGTAGTTCCCTGTCTTTCTTGAACTGAGGAGCCCAGAAGTGGACACAATACTCCACATGTGGCCTCACTAAAGCAGAATAGAGGGTGCAAAGAACCTCTCTCAACCTGCTGGCCACATTCTTCTTAATGCACCCTAGGAGACCATTCACCTTCTTGGCCACAAGAGGACATGGCTGGCTCATGGTGATCTTGTTGTCCACCAGAACTCCCAGGTCCTTCTCTGTGGCGCTGCTTTCCAGCAGGTCAGTCCCTCACCTGTACTGGTGAAGGGGGTTATTTCTTCCCAGGTACAGGACCATACGCTTGACCTTGAGCTTCATTTTTTTTTTCCTAACTTGCGGTAGCATTTTGTGATGAATTTTTATCTCTCTAAGTAGGAATTTTCTCTATAAGGTTTTATTTTTTTCATGCTGTGCAAGTTCCAACTAGTTAAGTATGTCTGAGGCGTAAGAAGGTCTAAGCTTGCTCTGCATCTAGGACACATCTTTAGCTTTTTTATGCCGTTGACTTCCATTACATTCACCAGGATTTTGAATTCCACCAACTCATTAATTGGACCCTATCACAAATCAAATCTAGCAATTGTTTCCAATATGTTTTTGGAAATCGAAAAGCCATTCAGAATAATAAATGTACAAGGGGTTTTAGTATTCTAAATGACCTTTTCTCCTTCCTTAGCGTGGGGATTTTAATGCTTTTTTAAAGTGTTGTTCCATACTATAGTGATGCTTTTCTTTTCGAAAAACTAAAAAAAAAGGAAAATAAAATTATCTGGCTTTCTGGCTTGTAAATCAGAAGAATGAAGTCAAAGTTTTGCTCCTTTGGACTTTATTCTTACAATTAGGCGGTGTTGGTGAAGGCTTTATGTTGTTAGAGCAACAACTAGAAGCGAGCAACTAATAGAGAACAACATTAAACCAACTTATCTGCCTTAATGGATTCCTATGAATATAGGAAAGTTCTTATGAAAGTTCTTACATGCAGTGGAAATTTCAATTTATCTAAGTGTATACTTGACTGTTGGATGGAGGACTGTTGAATGTCTTCATTTTGTGAGTATAGTTAGTCATTTCCCCTTTTTTGGCTGAATTAACCCTTGAAATGGGAAAAAAAAAAAGTCTATCATATTTTAACTCAGAAAATAATCAAGACATGTCAGGAGCAAATAGTTTTGTTGCTGGTTTTGTGTGTACTTTTTTGTTTTGTTTTTAATCTCCTTCCATTTTAGAAAAAATCTTGCAGCATATAAGAAATTGCATGAAACAAATGAGAGTTTTTCTATTGCAAATGAAGTGCAGCCTGTTGGAATTTGGGAACTTTTGAGGGCATTTGTATTGTAGGTATTTTAGGCCAATGTTTAAGTACCTAAAAGAATCCAATTTAGGTTACATGTTAGATACATGCTTCAACTACAGCAAATTATTAAATACATAAAAGTATTGTTTAATTTTTTTTACTCCCACGTGGTCATTTCCCTGTGAAATACACATTACATTTTTACATTTAGTGTTTGTTTATATTACAGCAAAGTGATCCCTGTAGATGCATCAAACTGACAGCCTCATATTGCTTGAGAAGAGAAAAAAAAGTTTAGCTCCTTCTTAAGCTGTAAAGGTTGGAGGAGAAATTGTCGCAATGAGAGAAAACACAACAAGAACAAAAAAACCCACAACCAGAGCTGAATCAAACCAGAACCTAACTGGTGTTTAAACCTTTAGATGTGATGAATGGAATTGTGCACATCTGATCCCTTACACTGTTGTCATTTTTGTTACCTTTGGTCTTACATATTCTATGCCCTTCAAGAGGGTGAGTTTTTATGCTGTTGAGGGTTGCCTAAAGAATGTCTGCAGGATTAAATGCATTGCATGTGACAATGATGTTTCTATGCCTTCCACATGAGGTGTGGTTCAGCATTTTCTTCTTTTTCTTTTTTGTTTTTTTTCTAACCAGGAAATCACCATCTAGTCCGTAAAACAGGATGGATTTAATCCTATAATGCCATGATGACAGGAAACAATAATCTGAAGTTATCCAAGGAACTTTCATATAAGTTCTTAAAACTGGTTTGCTCTGGTTTTTGCTTTTTGGGAAATGTGGAATACTGTTGACAGACTATATATATGCTTTATCTTAGAGAGATTCCAATAAGAAAACAGCTCTGTAATGTGATGTAATCAGACACGTAGCACAAACTTGCAATGTTCTGGCTCGTTATTAGAAATAAACCTCTATGCCGTTTAAATCAAAGTCATTGTCCTTGAAACAATATGGGCCGTTCAGTATCATACAAATTCAGTATTAAAAAAGCTAATTAGTACACTGAAGAGAACCTGCTAGTGTCAACTGAAGTCCATGACCAGGTGTTTTAACTGCATCACGGATTTCCCTTTCTATAAGAATCACATTTGTTGTGTCCAACACATTGAACCTACATGTAAAGAAAGAACATTTTTATTAAAAGAGATACAAATGCATCATAAATCATATGTCATTTACATTTTCTCGGTACTAAATATTTATGGTTTATGAGCTACAGCTGTTGAGAAGCTTATGGTGAAAAAGCAATACCTTAGAAAGGGCTGCAGAAATATGAGCTTCAGTTTATTATTGTTATTTTTTAACTATGGCAGAATGTTGATCCTCAAATTAATTTCATATACTCCACTACAGCAATTGTATAAACCCAGCAGGAAAATACATGCATAGATAAATGCCAATGCAATTCCTCTGAATACTGTTTCTGTCGTTTTTACATATATGCTTCCACAGATGGGCATTGCAAATGCCATTTTTAATATCAATCTCATAAACTTTGAAAATTTAACAATATTCTGTTTGTTGGCATGTTTGAAGTAGGCTGTTTGCTTTTGTCAGAAGCTCTCTGTTTAACCTGTAAGGAACTACACTTCGTTACATTACTTTGTTACATCTGAATTCTGTACCTTCACAAAACCTGCAGCAAGAATTAGTAGAAACAGTTAAAGCAATTTAGAAAAAAGATTTTCATCTGAGCAATGAAAGTCAGTGTTGCCAGAACTGCTTTGGATTTCTTTGGCTCTCTGTGAGAGAAGAAAAAAGGTGATGCTGGATGATGTGGTGTCAGCCACATCAGTGGCATCTGTATTGACAGTCCTTACAGTGATGTACAGAAATACTGAATTGTTGAAGTCTAGAGATATTCCTCTGAAGAGCAATGGGAGCTCCTTGTATTCTGGAAACTTTAAATGTTGAGGTCTGTTTGTCCCCTGGATGTCCCTTGCTGTTTCTTTCCCTTATTCCTACCTATCTCTGATATTTTTGTGATCCTCATTTATGTAATATTCAGATACTTCACATTCTTCAATGCATTGAAGAATGCATTAATTCTTCATCTTCAATCACCAGTTCATTTTTCATCTTCCCAACAATCTCAGGAAGTATAAAAGCTTATTCCTTTTTCTGGGTGGGAAATTTAAGCAAAGAAATAGTGTCTGCATTATGTTATTCTCACATCTGTGAGAAACGGAACACTGGGGAGTGAATTCTCATCTTAGTGCTTCTGCGCTGAACCATCCAGATGTCTGAAAGCACGAGTGGTAAGGATGGACATGCTTCCAAGAACTCCACAGGTCTTAAACTAGCTATTTGAAAACTGAATAAAAGGTGTGGATACCAAAAAAAGTGATCCCATATGTAATTTTGTAAATTCAATCATGTGCATATAAAGTCAGTTCAGTTCTTTAAAAATACTGATAAAAGCTTGTCAAGGCTTTTCTGACCTGTCTGCAGTTGTAAGGAGTGGAATCCTTCATTCTGCAAAAGTCTTTGCTGTTTCAAAGAGGGGTTCCTGGACTCCACTCCCAAAAGGTGGCTGCCTCACCCCCGTGGTTTCTTCATAAGAAAGTAATTGTGGAATTGCAGTCTCAAAGAAGTAAAAGAATGTTTCCTATTCTTTCATTCCCTCTAGATATAAGTTCCCACCTTTTCCCTTGTGCAGATGCTAATGCTGGCTCACATGCAGTTCCCAGCATGGCTGTGAGGCATAGTTCCTACAAAAGAGGGCACAGAAACCCATGGATGGGGAGAAAAGCACAGAGAAAGGTGGTACTAGGGCTTAATGTGTTGAAGGGGATGCAGCTTTACAGGGATGTTAGTAATGGCAGAAAATCTTGAGCTGTAGTGAGTTGTGGCCTTTACAGCCTCCATAACCAGCAAATGTTTGTGATGCCAGGACGATTTTTATCGATGTGCAGTATTTTATGGTCTTAGGTTAGATATAGAGGTAGAGCTGCAAAGAATAGAACTGGAAATATCATCCTTCTCATAGAAAATCATCAGTGTATATTATTTTGAGTGAAAATCATTATTTCCCTTGGCATGTCCTTAGACATGACTGTCCAGTGCTTTGTCTTGCATCAGGCTACCTTAGTCATCTGTTGATGTTTTCATTCATATTGAATGTATATAAGATGTATGATCAATAACCATTTTTTCTGGTTCCAGTCAGCAGTTAATCCCACCTATTCTAGAACATCCAAGTACATCAGTAGGCAAGTAACCGTGCCATACTTTCCAGAACAATAGTACACTAAATTTTACATGCTCCAAAGAGTAACCTCTGGGGTTTTGGATTTCAAGTTGTGGTTCAATGCTGCTACCCTGTACTTAGTTTGCTTCTGCATTCTGAAAATAGAGTTTCTGACTTTTCTAAATTTGCTTGTTCTTGTGCTGTGTAAGATGTTTGTCATTTCACCAGAAGGCCATCTGCTCTTATGCAACATGCCTGTGTATGCAAATAAAATTTTAAAAATTGGATAGAATGGCGGTGGTCAAGGAACAGGACTTGTGCAAAAAGCACAAAGGGGGTCTTGTGCAAAATTAGGCTGATGCAAGCAGCAATTGCAACTGCCCTGTACAGTATCATCATGGAGCATTTGTGTAGGCCATTGGTCTAGGGGTTCTAGGGATCAAAACTTGCCCACTTTGTAAGGAAACAATAGAGAGCAGTCCCTAGTCTCCTGAAGGTGTGGTGGATTTCTAGCATTGACAGAGCAAGAAGGACTAGACTTTCCCTAAGGATCCCTCTCCTTATAGGTAATGGTTGGCTATGGGAGGATTATTCTGTGTGGAAGATGCTTTTTTCCTCTTGGTTAACTGAGGGACAAGAGAAGGGTAAAGGTTTTATTTTATTTGTTGTGCTGACCTATCCTGTTCCTTCTATTTATTTTCAGAATATAGAGTGTGATGGAGAGAGACTTACACGGAAGAGGCTGTAGGATTTGTCCTCAGCTGGCAAAAGGAAGGAGCAGCCTTCACCTAAATGTTAGGTGAAGCATCCTAAATGGTTAGGATCCCTAAGTAAAAGCCGTGTGGGGTGCAGGAGGGGACCTACATCTTTCTATTAACCCATATACACTGAAATCTAAATCTAGATTTGGCATTGCTCAAGTCTCTGCAATCTCAGGACCACTTCTGAATTTGGTGTGAATTATTCTTTTTCTAAAATTAATGCAACAAAATACAGTATTTTGGGGTTTTGTTTGGTCTTCCACTCATCCGTGTAGTAACTGTTGAACTGATAGTTGTAGTAACAACCAACCGTGCTAGTAACTGTTTAACTGACATAAGGCAGTGATCTCATGTGGTGATGTCACAAGGCACACAACAACTCAAGAAACCAGTCTTTAAATTTTATTTCAGTAAAAATTCCATTTGATGTACAGCTTGCACTTGGATTCCCTTTTCTTGCTGTATTTTAAATAATTTGGGCTTATTCCATTTTTAGTTTAAGAATAGTCACCAAGCCCCGTAGTTCAGACATATTTATAGCATGACACTTGCTGGGTTTTCTGATGGAAGCAGCCTCCTGCAGTTTGCTGGCCCAGGAATCCATCTGTTGAAAGTTCCTTAAGTTTTCAAAAAATAGGGTTAATTGGATTACAGGACTATTTTGACTAATCCAGCCAATTCAGTTGAGAGGTTTTATGGGGACTTACTGATATAAACCTGTTGAAGTAAAGGTTTCAAGTAACTTTTTTTTTTTTTTTTCTTATAGAGTGCTACCTTTTGGGGTTTGGGTTTTCTTTAAGGAGCCTCTTATCACTCCTCCTTCAGCTTTTTCAAGTACAGATCTAACCTTGTTTGTACCAAGCTCTGAGAAAGAGTTAAAATAAAATGAATGCTTAAGTTTTGCTTCATGACACAAATAAATACTGTAGCTGCACAGCACAGTTGC
Source organism: Coracias cyanogaster (assembly GCA_033124195.1). NCBI lineage: Eukaryota > Metazoa > Chordata > Aves > Coraciiformes > Coraciidae > Coracias > Coracias cyanogaster. The sequence continues at coordinate 43,164 of JAVSBS010025507.1, forward strand.
ACTTCATCCAGGACCACTAGAAAACGAGAGCCTGGTGACCATGGTGGTGGCTTGACAAAGTCTCTTGGTTAGATGTTTCCTAAAAGTAAATAATTTGTCTTGTTTCTCTATTTACTCTACCATGTGACGCTGAGTTTCAATGAACTGTCAGCTTGCTGTGGTTTATTCCTTTTCATGACAGGACAAAAGAAAAAGAAATGTTGAAATTGAAAACAGTCATGTTGCTTGCATCTGCCTTTTTTTTTGCTGGAGCCAGTGAATGCCCAATGGACATTATAATGGATGGGTGTCACCTTACCAAAAAATCTCCAGTTGTCTTGTGTTTTTAAATGTTTTAGCTTTCCACAGGATTTTGAATTTGACAGTGATTTTTTGACTGCCCCAAGTAAAGAACACAAAATACAGTTCATTTCCTTCAATAAAATGAAACAGAACAATTTTACTAATGTCGCTGGCACAGGTAAAAGGCTCAAGCAGCCCTGGAAACCAAGCCAGGGTTCGTCCTGTGATGCAGACATTTACTACCTTCTTGTCTTCTAGATAACAAGCAATTCAATATATGTTTTGTACAGTGTCACCATTACTGGCATTAATTTGTACCAAACACAGAAAACAGGCTATTTTTAGATATGTATATTCATTGCATTTGACCCAGGTAGGTAATGGGAGTAGCTGTGGTCCCGAATAAGATTTGTTTGTACCACATTGTTCAGCCTTGTTCTTGGCAGTAATCAGCTTCTTTATTTCTTAGTGGCTCACAGGACAGCTGAAGGATGCAGGAGTTCTTCAATGTGTTGTCTCTGTGGCAATTAAATAAGGAAATCTACTTTGTAACTGCTGCTATTTATATTGTTGTAGTTCTGTGGATAGGCTAGTCATTGGGACTATCACCAACTCTTTTCAGAAAGCAAAATTGAATTATAAACATAACTATTTCTCCTACACTGAGCCTAAATGCTCATTCTTGTGTACTTCTGGAGTTGGCTGAGCAAACCCCTTCACTCCCTCTATGTACTTCTAAATGATATACAATCACTATGTTTTGCATGCTCTGAGTTTAATATTGGGCCATCCATCTGTCACAGATGCTCATGTCTTGAGAGACTGTCTTTGGTCTTGGGGAACTGAACAGTCCTGGCTATAGAAGGTCTTGGGGAACTGAACAGTCCTGGCTACAGAAGGTGAGGAGCAAATCAGCAATACTAAAAGAGATCATTATCCCATTCCCATGTTTGCTCTAGTATAAAAGGCCCTCCTGTAGCCTCCTCATGGCCTCAGACACTACAAAACAGATATTGTTGGTTGAGATTATGAATTCCAGTGCTCTTTAGTGTGTGTAGCTACTTTTCTATCTGTATATGTTGCAATAAAACAACATGCACAAGGTTATAAAAATAGCCTGAAAGTGATTGACATGCTAATAATGTTCAATCAAGTCAATAATGCTCATGTAACAAGCTCCTGAGATAACAATATTTTTGGTCAATAATACACTTTTTTTAAATGAACTGTTTTTTTAAAATTAACCTCATATTTAGCCATTTAGTCATGCCATGTCCATCAAACACAGCAGGGAAAAACACGTGCTGTCTTGAAACGCTGTGTTGTTGCCTTAAACTTTCATCTCTTCCTCCTTGGCTTTCTCTTCTGCATTCCACCTTAGAATGTTTTGGAGGATTGAGGCAAATCATGGCTTGTCATGTTACTTCAAATTCAGTGCTGCTTCTTTGTCAGAAGGGTGTTAGGTGATTCATCTGTGACAGAACACCCCATTATGTTGTGACAGACTGTCAAGGTGAACCTGCTGTAAGTACTTAGCAACAATATAGTACTTCTAATGTGTCACTTGGCACTTTT
>JAVSBS010025510.1:0-27475 GCA_033124195.1 Coracias cyanogaster
TGTTAACTAACCTTTGTGCACCAGAATTGTAAGTATAATTAAGAAAATTTGGAGGATTTTAAGTAAACATCTTTGGAGCTGTTCCTCTATCCTCTATGCTATTTCTAGCATACTATTTTTATTTTCAGGGAGTGGACTTATCAAGTCAGAACATGTTTTTCTTCCAGGAACATACAATGCCACCACATCAGCTGTACTATCTACAAACATATCACACAAGCATAAATACCAGTGAAAAATCAGTTCCTTTACGTTAAAATGAAAAATAAGGAACGATGCATATAGTACATCCTTAACATTGCATATACTTCTGCATGCATCTTAAACTGAGCAAATTAAAAACAATAAAAGGATAAAATCAGACGTGTTGTTCTTCTGTTGGCCTACAACTCTGCAAAAGAAGTTTCATAAAAGGCCCATCCAAGCAGCAAATGCCATCTAAAAGCCCTTTGAAATCCAATGGCTTCCCATTTAGTCCCTAACAGAGGATAAATCAGTTGGCAATTAAGAATTTTCCAATACTGTAAAAATAACAGAAATACACAGAGTAAGTAACAGGTAGAAAACCAGGAAAAGTAAATTGTTAAAAAAAAACAAAAACAAAACCAAGATTTTGCATTTGAAACATATCACCATGCAAGCAGGCTCACCTAAACTAAACATGGATTTATTCAAGTAATTCCCTTTTCCAGCCACAGTTGTCAACAGTAAAGCAACTCTGATGAGTCCTTCTATCATACCAATGATAATAACCATATGTTTCTAAAACACAGCTTATCTAGAATCACATTTATCTCAAAGTCCTCTACAAACACAGTGGTGGTCCTGCAAAGCATTTTTCAAACAAGCCAGCTCTGGGAGGAGACAGGGAGGACAAAAATTTTATCTACTGGAAATACTACATTTCAAACATTTTTTTCATTCCACGTGAAACAAAGGTTAGGAAAAAAAAAATCCTTAAAAATTAGTCTTTGCAGGATAAAATAAAATGGATGTTCTTAACATTGGAGAAAGAATTCTGGGCACACCTTTTGTGCTTTGCAGCAAGCCCCAGGAGCTTGGGTTTCGGAAGCGTGTGAAACCAAGAGCCTGGAGGCTCAGGCTGGCTGGCTGGGAAGACAGAGAAGCAGCCTGAGAACAAGCAGGTTTTCTACAGAAAAAAAAAAAAAAACTTCCTTCCTAGCTTCCATCTACATCAGCAGATTCCTTGTGGCCTTTCAGGTTTTACCTGAGCAGCAGTCCCAGTGAAAAGAGGTTTTTTCCAACCCATGGGTGCAAATAAAACAACTGTCCATCAGCTGGCAATGAGTAAAAGCAAGTGAAGTCCCAAACTGCAGATAAAAATGGCACGGCTGAAGCGGTGCAAGGAAGAGATAGAATGGCTCCAGAACAGGCAGTGAAGAATAACAAGAGGCTGGAGAGCACAAGGCTGGGAATTCAAGACTTTTAAATAACAGAAACAAAACCCTTTTCAAATTCTAGCCACCCAGTGGAAACAGAGCTATGGCCAAGTCTGCTTCCTCCCTGTGCCCCAGCAGAGTCCTTCTGGGTTGCTTTGAGAGAGCCAGCTCCTGCTGCCTCCTCCCTTACCCTATTCTAGTTCTGCTTTCACACAACAGCTCTGTGGGGACCTGACTCAGGGGCTTGGAAATTCAAAGAAGGGGGGGAGCCAAATATGCAGAGAAACGTCCAAAGGGAAGTGAGTTTTTCTCCACGTCTTTCTGCTCTGTAGAGCAGCAATGCCACAGCCCCCAGAAAATGTCCCTAGACCCCATCTTTGAGCCTGGATGGCCACATGCACCATCCAAAATTTAAGATGGTCCCTCAAGGCTTGGAGGATTGTGACGTGCCTAACGAATGCAAGGTGTTAAACCAGCAATTCTCTTACTACAGATTAACTCCACTTTCATCCTACTTACATATAGCTCATCATGTGCACAACAGGATGTTGTCTTTAGTATTGCAGTTGTTAGTTCAGACTCATTTTCTGGGCTGCCTTTCTCACTTGACCGAGGCTTTGGCTTTGTAAGAGAAGGCAAGCAAACGATCCTTTCATGGTAAAACAACCCTGCGGTAATTCAGCCAGTCAAGCCCTTCCTTGCAGGGCAGAACTGATTTGCTTAAGGATTCCTCTCCTGCTTACCCAGCGAGTACATTACTACACGGTTAAGCCAGATGTAAATTAGTCAGCAATTTGAGAAACCAAAAATGGATGTGTTCCACATGTTGGAGAATACCACCGCTATCATGCTAACTCCTCTACCTAGTGACACTGATAAAGCAGAAGTGAGGAAGGGAGAAGATATAAACGGAGGTAAATTATAAAATGTCAACAGAAACTTAAGTAGTTCCCTTTTGTACCCATATATTTAATTCACTGTTTGGCCTACTTAATTTCAAGTAACACTTCTAAGCAGAGTGGATGTCTATTCATCAACTGGGGATGTTGCAAACTTCTGCCAAGACAAAATGTACAATCTCCGTTACGGATAATCTTACCTGTCTGGAACAGGAAAAGACAAAATGCCTTTCTAACATTTATCTAGATTAAACAGATCAGAGGAGGTATAGCTTGATGCAGTATTTTGACAGAATGAGAGTCTGTTTGCTGAGGAATAAGTACTGGTTAAATCTGAGACACTGTGTGCCACAAACATTTCCACTAAGGGAACCAAAAAAGGACAGAACATAGAACTGGCAGAATAAATGGATCATTTTATTTACAAATATCCTCGTTTTTAGTGTGTATCTAGGTTACTAAGACTATTTGCTTTCGAATGATATATTACAAAACACAAATGTCACAGTACTGGATAAGGGAAGAAAAAACTGAGACAAAAGGAAACTATTTTTGGCAACAGCCAAGAAAAATGTGAAAACACGTCTTTTGACACATCATTATCAAAACTCCACAAATTGAAAACAATGCAAAGGATTAACCTTTTCTTTTTTTTTTTCCCTATATATATAACAAGTGTTTTTTAGATTTTTTTTTCCTGTCTTTTTTTATATGTGGGAAGGGATGGAATACAAGGCTTCTGTCTTCAGCTTGTCTTACAGACAAGACAAGGCATATAATAAGCATATGCAACACCAACTTGCAGATGTCTAGTTTGTCACAGAACCTGATACAACATTTGAAGAAATATTTTCTTCAGTCTTTACTAAACCATGCAAAGGAAAATCTGTCATCAGAAAGACTAAAACTATCTAGAAAATTAGATTGTGGAGTCTGATGTAATTTAGAACTGAAATGCCTACTTAATATAATCTCCAGAACTCTTTTTTGCCAAAGGCATAGATCTTTATCAATAGGTGTGTGCCCTTGCAAGCAACTGTTTGAAATGGTGACTTGTTAAAATGCTTAACTCTCTAATCCCCGTATACCTACCAGATACTACTGTCTAAATAAAGACATACTGCCTGGACTTCTTATATGGGTGGAAGACAAAAAGCGTCTCAGGAAGTAAAAGCAGCTAAAATGAAGTCTCAAGCAATTAACATAAAGAAATGGGCAAGACTAAATAATTATTTGATTCTGGGAATCCAAGCAACTAAGTATATTTACAGAAATTAGTTTGTAAAATAAAGTTACCCTGTAAGAATACATTCATTTTGTTTAAGGCATTACCTTCCCCATGTACCTGAAACCCACTACAGCTAATAATGGACAGATGTCACCTAAGCAGGGACGACCAAGATGGTGGTGATAAAAATCACAGCATTTCACTGAAATCAACATCTTAGGACCTGCTTCTAGAAATCCTCTCCCTCAAGCAGTCCCTCAGCATCGACTGCATTAATTGTGGAGAGTTACAATTGCTCAAACATGGAGGACCTGGAGGGTAAGGCTTTTCACTGAAGAAGCAGTGGCCACGATATTAAAAATAAGTTCTGCTTAATTCTTCTTAATTTGAGTGCATTTACTTGTTCGTAGCTGTCAGGCACAGCGTGATAATGGATGACCTACACTACACATACAGCACCTACCAGTGATACCCAGCGGTGCTGTATATGCAACGTAGAAAGCACACTACTAGAATAGTCTTGGTAGTTTAATATCCAGCTTTGAACATTATCACTCAGAACAGCAAACCAAACAATTCCTGAAAGTGTAGAAGGAATAAAGATCAGTGCTGTGAGCAAAAAAGTTACTGTCTAGCTGTGCAACACGCTAGCTAAGCACAGATGTCTCTCCTGAGAAATCAACACCCACACTATTCCAAACAACTTTTTTCAAGGTCTTTGCCAACTTGAAAAGCATTTTAAAATTCTTTCTGGCTACAAGCATAATAACAACATGACAAATATCTGTAGAAAGTCTAATCGAAGAACAAACGCTTTTTTCTCTGTGTTGGTAACTAATTTCTCCTATGTGTTTTTGTACAGCCTGCCTCATTGTCCCATGTTCTTCTTGTGTGAAATAAAAATGGAATAAATTACAGAATTTAAATGGGAAAGGGGGATAATAAAAAGAAAAAAGCAAAACAGGTGACCAGGGATATGAAAGGACCAAACTTTCATTTGCACACTATTTCAGGTTTTAAGAAAAGATTACTCCATTTTTTTTTTAAATTGGTAAACTGGATTCTAACTTTTACACTGGCTCCAGTTGAAAAAAAACATCGTTTATGACATGAAACAACAGATGGTCTTAAAATAACAGGCTCAGATATTTCCAACGGGTATCACTCAAGAGAGAAACACCAGGCAGAGAAAGGAACTGTTCTTACTGACACTGGGCCCACCAGGGTCCAGTCCTACAAAGTGCTGAGCAACTTGCAGAGATTCCGTGAGACAAAAGCATGCTCAGGAATTTCATGGCTATCTCAGAACCAAAAGAAAATGTGTCTAACACAACACTGTTGAAAAATCACCATATTGTACTAAGTGTCAAATTGACCTGTATCACCCACCCTCATAGCTTGAGCCTGAACTGGAACTGGGCAGCACTGCCAGGGTTAAGCAGGTTCATTCTCCGGCAGAACGGTTTACTGGCTTGCTGCTGGCAGCCTGTCTTCAAATCATTCCACCCTATCTCCTCTAGACTGCCAAGAAATGTGGTACAAAGACTCATGATTGGAATCACAGGAGTCAGGCTGAGCCCAAGCAAGGTTCATCTGAGCCCTACCAGACCAACCTGGCCTTGACCAGAACAAACCTCCAGCTCAAAAGGCAGATACACATATTCAAGTGCTACAAAATCAGGACTTCTGCAATCACCTTGTACCACCTCCCAATTTAATTCCTGTCTGAACGACAATGTATCTTCTAGGAAATCATCCAATCTTCATTTGGTTATCTAAACATGAAAGCTCTATGACAGGACTAGATGCAAAGTGGTTTGATTTTATCAAAATCTTTTATAATCTCCCGTACAAAAGGTCGACAAAAATTGGTCCATTGCTTCAAATTCCTTGAGTTCACTGAATCAGCATTTTTTGCCGGAAAAAATATTCCATCTAAATTTTTAAACTCAGTTTTATTAGTATGCTGATATATATTGAGAAGAATATGTAAATCGATGCATAGGTTTTATTAAACTAGTCAGCATCATCTTGCTGTTAATTGTGGGCCACGAATTACCACCAAAATCACCTCTTCCTTTTTCATCTAGGTAACTCCGTAATATTGCTGTGGATTTTAAATTCTAAGTTTTAACAGAGCTTTACTTGCTGTACCAATATTTAAGCCTACCAGCATGAAAATCCAACATCAGCCTTTCTGTGTTACGTAGAATCGAAACCAGGAGTTAAAAGCATTTCTGGTTATCTACCCTCCCTCTTTCAGTCAAGGCTTATCCCAGGACTTTGCTTTCACTCCTTACATTTCCTCCTCTGGTTTATCAAACAGATGCTTCACTGGCCTTCAGTCCAACCAAGGCCGCTCACAAATCACCTGTGTTAATTTGCTGAGAAAGCTTCTGAGATTACAAGCAAGTATCATTCAGGAAGAAAAACATGCTGGTTCCATGGCAACATGAAAGTCAATGAGCCCACCTTGAAACCTGGGAACAATGGTCCCTTTCAGAACAGGGAGCAGAGGGGGGGGACCATGTTGTATTGAGACGTTGGGTTCTTTCACATTATTTGCCAGTGAGCTTTTTTCTTTTTAAGGAGAACAGGCACACTGTAAATTTGCCTTGCACAAGTTCATTTGATTTTGGAGCCTATTACCAAAACCTTCTTGAATTCTCCCTCACCAACCCTGCCACAGAAAGCAGCAGCACGCAGCACAATGAAAGCCACCCTTCTTGCAGCCCTCTCACTCAATTCAGGGTGTTCACACTTGCAACATGACACACTTAAGGAATTCTGATCCTACAGCCACTGGGAAAAAAGGGATGGCCTCCAGGATAACAAGCTATCCTAAAGAAAAAAAATCTGGTAAAAAATCAGGAAATTTAGTGTGAAAAAAGAAACCCTACCTATCTGAACTGACAGAAAACTTACAAACCTGCACTGAATTTCCCAAGGCCAGCTCTGCCCTAGATATTAGAAGAGGCTTATTAATATTTTACATGCATTGCAATTTAGAAGGGTATTTCAAGACTATGGTTGGTCATAGCAGCCTGTGTTTTGGTTATAATTTTAGCTTTATATCACTGCTTTCTGAAAGAGATTTTCTATATTCTCTTTATTTTCTTTGGGAGATCCAGTCTAGGAAGGACCCAAGTATTTGTATCAGCATACTGTTTAACCAGCTCAAAAGCAGCCATAGAATAACGGGTTTTAAATTGTACAACGCTGTGCTCCACACTTATTCATGGCTGCTTTCTAACTCCTGTTTCTCCTCCGTATAGAGGGGAGACTTAATGAATGCTGCACTTTGGAAGGGATCTCAGCCCCACCACTTGGAACTGGAAGTCTTGGTGCTGGGATATAGTACAGGCAAAGGAACAAATGTTTCTGGAGGACGACCGCATGACTGCCTTGCGAGACCCACTGTAGCCTCATGTAGACATCTCACTGACTGTGGACCCCAGGAAGCATCCATGGCACAAAGATCCAAGGGGCCAGATCTTCTACAATGTGCTGGCATTGCTCCTTCACCTCACCCTGGTTTGTGTCCTTGTAGGCTTGCTCCAGCATCTCCTTCCTCTCTGGCTGTTCTGAGGCTTCTCAGGTGTCCTGGTGACAGTGGAGCTGAGCTGCAGGGTGGCAGCCAGGGCACCATGTTGCAAAAAGATGGCTTATTTTATTTGTGTTGCACAGTCCTCAGCCTAGATAAAGCTCTTCTGTTTTGTTGTGTTAGTTTTATGTTTGTTGAGCCCCAGGCAGCGGGAGTCCAAGGCCGTGCGCTAGATTCTTGCTCCCATCCATGTGAAGGGAAGCTGGGGACCAATGCTAAGAGTTTAGATCTGGACAAGGGATACACTGAAATTAAGTTTCTTATTCCCTGGAGCTTCAGAAAACACAAGAATTGAAAGCATTTATACTTGGTGTTGTCCAGTAAGAATGATTCTCCTTGCCACAGTTAAATCGGTAACTTCAGATTAAATCCATTTGCTTTTTAGAAGAGGATTTCACTCATTAGCTCTCAACAGGCGTGACTCCCGGAGCCGCAAGATTACAGCAGTCATGTACCTACAGATGGACCCGACCATTACCTCGCAGGTTATAATTACAGACCACAGTTACCTTGCCAACGTTTTGAACAGACCAGATGTGTTCTGCCAGTGAACACATTTTAAAGTCTCCAGTCTCCTTTCTCGCCTAGCCCCTTTTTTATTTCAGCTATAGATGGATGGGGAGACAGTAAATGCACATAAGGCAGTGACACTGCCTTCCCGGGCTTGCAGTACACAAACAGCCAAGAAACCTACAAAAGCCCTAGGAAATACTCTAATATAACAGTAATAATTAAAATCCCCAAACCAACCAGCCACAAATTCTGGTTCAGATTCCTGAAGATGTCAAAGCCATTTCAAATCAGTTTCAGCAAACATACGATGTCTTGCAAGCCCTGTTTTTCACTCTTCCTATGATTGTGCTCTGCATAAAGGAAAAACAGCAGGAAAAGCTGAAAATCTTTAGTGGGGAAAATTAAAGTAGCATTAGAATTACAGACCTCAAACAAAATAAAAGCCTTTCTAGTGGAGAAAGTCAGTATATAAGAGTAACAATGCTTCGTATTGCATGCATCATTACCGCACTTTGCATAACACATGCAGAAACAGAGTACAGCTCAGAGACACTCCGTACATCAGCCAGACTATTCCAGTAGGACAGCTTACTAAAATGTGCCTAGGACAATTCCAGGTAAAAATCAGGAATATTCGACTCTATTCGAGTTAATGTTAGTGACCTGGAATACAGAAGAGCAGATCATTTTCTTTGAAGAGACTGATCATTTGAGCTCACAACTCAAGGAAGCAGAGAAACATTTTCAGAAAAAACTAATTGAATAAGAAAAATACTGATATATACCTCTAAAATGTCCTTCTCCCTAAAAGCCTTGCACAAAAAAAGAAATTCCAAAGCCCTTCACAATAGATTGTATGCACTATAACATATCCTTAATTACCTGCACACACAAATATTTCTTTCTCAGCATGCTTACCAGTCACCTGCAGTGGCAGAGGAGCACAACTGTCTAGCTCAGCAACCTTCTAGTTATTCCCAAGAGTCAATGGCTTGGAAGTGGGATGTGACTGCAGCAACTATTTATAGAGAACTTTCCCTTTTAGAAGATCTAAAAAAAGTTTATAAAGTTCAGAGGCATCCACCACAAATAAATAGACCTAATTCTGGAGCAGAACACTATTAATTATGAAGAACTTCTCTGAGCAGTTACTATGGAGAAAAAAAAAAAAATAGCTGAGAACACCTCCAGCTGAAACAAAGAATTTTAAATAGCAGCAAAATGGAGCTTGGAAAAACTATGGTTTGTTCTAGGAGACACAATCAAGCATCTCTGCTTCAGTGAGTAGTCATGTCTTTTACTGCCACTGAGAAAGGACATGAGTATGATCCTTCAGAGCAGCCATGCTTCACAAAGCCTCCAGTGTTTCTCCACCTTCTCACCAGTATGCATCTCAACGCACAGTCAGACAGCTCTCCAGGCCCTAACTCTGATGACATCTACAATGGCATTGTGTTACATTCCAGAGGCGGCACATCAAGCATCAGTTCTTGAGTCCCTGAAAGCATCCTGCTGGCAGCAACCTCCAGCACACACCTCTATTTGTCCTGATGTGAAGTGACTGGAAAGTTGGTATCACTTAAAAAAAAAAAAAGCATGAGTGTACTTTGAACTACTCTTTTCAACTTTCTCACCCAAACTACGTCAATATGTATTGCTATAATTCTTCCTTTCTGTATCTGAATTTCAAGTAACAAGGTCAATGAAAAGATTTTGAAAGGATGGAATGTTTTTAGTAGATTACTTAGAGTGTTTAAACAGCTACAAAACCTTCCTTGAGGAATACAGCACACACACTTTGGCTCATCTCAGCCTGATGCGACTAGAAACTGGTGCTGTTAGGCCTCAAATATAAGGGACAAACCACATCTGCTGCAACAGCATTGAGAGCATCCTCACTGCAAGAGCGCTAGCAAGCTCAGTCCCTTCACTCTGCTCCAGCAGCAAAAGCTTCAGGAAGTTTCTGGGACACGACCAGGCCAGGCTGAGGATTTGATTTGATAGCTTTTACCCATACAATTATCCTTAGTTTCACAGTAATTCCACAAGACTGCCGGCTGCTGCCCCAAGTCTCCACTCTCACAGGTTCCTCTCCCCTTCTTTTGTTGCTCCCCTTTCCCAGCTCTTCAGAGCTACCAATCGAGGAGGCTGCTGGGAACAGTGTTCTGTCGGAACAATAGATCCAACTCACCCTGTAATCAATGCATCCAACACAAGGGAGGCAGGAAACCACAATCAGGCCATAGGGTAGCCCACGCTTAGACTGGATTAAGTGCAACATAAGACTGTGCTGCACAGACGACAGGGAATACAAGGTTTGAATTTCAGTATTCAGTTGCATTTAGTTCCCTCGCTTTGACGGGCTCAGCTCTCTGCTGGATTAGTCTTTTTCTTTGCTGGGTGCACTGGCATGAGGGGCAAAACATCTGACCTTAAAGATTTGCAAGTACTTGTGAATCCTGCATTCAGTGAAGTCAATGGAAACTTCTGGCTGACTCCAAGAGAGGCAAGATTGGGCTTGTTATCAAAATGTCCTTCTCAGGCAAGTCCACATGCCATTTTATTCGGTGACTAAGTATAGGCTGTGTCTGGGGGTGTATTTCATACTGTGTGCCCAACCTTAAGTTGATATCTAGACAAAGAACCTTGTGCATGCACCGGAAAGTGTGTGTGTATATACATATATATATTTAAAACTACAAAAAAAACCCCATATAACCCACATTTTAAAGATATCTATAGGGAACAGCTATCAACAATATTTAAATGTCTTTTTGAGGGTAGAGGATCTATGGATTTCAAAGATAGATGTCCACAAACATATTCCCTTATAGGAAAGAAGTTTACACACTCTGCTCCTTGCTTCCTTTTTATCTCTCATTAGCAAGCGCAGAACAAAACTCATTTTCCATCACTTGTGCTTGTTACACTGCTGCTCCCTGGCATTTGATTTCGCCCCAGTCATTCAGCCCAAGCACTGGAAAGGTCCACAGCTATTCTGCTCTGTAGATCAGGTATTTTTAATGGTATTCAGGGTTATCTTCTTCACACACTATGAAAGATTTTACAACAGCGTAACGCCGGGCAGCAGTCACTGTATACATGTACGCCAATCCGGTGGTCTCACAAGACCAAACTGTGCTGTGGAGGAACTACCAATGCTGTTTCCAAGGCTGGAACCACTCGACTGCTTATGCTGTGCTTTCCTACACAGAATTTTAATATAAAGACTACATACGGTGGAGGAGCATTTTTCCCAGCAATGCATTAGCTACTGGACCGTCAAAATCACCATTATAAGACAGTAAATAATTACATTAAGACTGATAAACTTCCTTGCCTAAGTTGTTGGAAGTTAAGCCAAGACTAAACACTTTTGTACAGCACTGGTAAACTTTCACCATTTGAATAGCTTTCCTGTTATTGTCAAACCTATAAGCAAATAATCCTTCTGACTGCGCATATGGCAGGAGCACAGCAGCCCCAAGAAGCAGCAGTATGGGAGAGGAATTTAACATTTTTGTACAATTTTGTAGAGGTCTCTCTCAAAGCAAGGAACAGCCAGTCCTTGTAATGAAAGTTCCAAAAATGTCATTTTAAGAACAAAATGCTCTGGCCTATAGTCCTGCTTAACACCCTCTCTTCATAAGCAGATGTTTTAAAGGTCACATTAGGTCCTTTTATAAATTAAATCACAATAGCAATGTTCTTTCATTTCGCAACCACATCTGCAAAGCCAACATTTTAGCCCCCTACTGAATCTTAACCTGCTCATGGAGCCAGTATCTGGTAGACCTTGATTGCAGCCCATAGGACTTATCCTTGCTAGGTAGGGAACATTTAACAAACCGGACACACACAAGTTCATAGGACCTGACAGTGAGACCCATGAGTGCTGAGGGAGCTGGCTAATGTTGTGTGTCTACTCTTATCTCTGAACAGTCATGGTGATCAGGAGAGGTTCCTGAGGTCTGGAAGAAAACAAATGGCGCTCCTGTCTTCAAGGAAGGCAGGAAAGGGGATCTGGGGAGCTACAAGCCAGTCAGCCACATCTCAGTCCCTGAGAACCTAGTGGAGTAAATCCTTCTGGTAAGCAGTGATGGACAAAAACACAATCAATCAGCAGAAACTTGTGAAGGGGAAATAATTCTCAATCATCCTGATAGCCTTCTACAATAAGATAACAGGCTTGATAGATAAGGGGAGAGGAGTGGATGTTATTTTGACTTTAGCAAGGTGTTCAACATTGTCTGCTTTAACATCCTCATAGAAAAACTGATGAAGCACAGACTAGACAAGCAGACAGTGAGATACACTGAAAACTGGCTCGATTGCCAGGTTCAAGTGACACTTCAGAAATAAATAGTAAAATTTCACTCAATTTATGTACCAGAGAACATGTGAATGAAGTTACCTTGATTAAAGAAGCTCAACATCATAAAGGACAGGGCCTTTTATTTCAATGGATACAATTTCAAGAGGACCTGATCCAATCCAACTCCAACTGGGATGAAGGAACCCAGTACATGTGACAGCCACGTCTCAGGTGTCTTTCCTTATGAGCTAGCCTACAGATTTCAGTTCCTTGTCATATGAAGGCTAGTAAAGAATTTGTTTCACTAAAGAGAGGAACAACGGATGAGCAAAAGCCAGCCAAGGTGACTGGCTTAAAAGCAGACAGAGGGGTGAAAGAAATACAAGTACTAATTCTGATTTCGTATCACTTCAAAAGTGACAAACGACCACTAATGTCAGAAGGGGAAAGTAGTTCAGCAGAGAATATACCACCCCAGATTTCTGGGGAGCTTCTACTAGTTTAAGACAAAGCATAATTTATCCTGAATGTCATTTAACAGCGTTGAGAAATCTCAAAGCTGTGATGCTTAAATGCATCTGATGCAAGCATCATCCAAATCACACTTCTGTAAAAGCTCCTGACAAAAGCGAGTACAATATCCTAACACACTGCTGGAATGTCACCAGAGCTACAGCTCTCCCTTCACGGTTTGGCCATTATGCTGTACTGCTTTATGGTGTGGAAGATACACATTTGTGTACTGCCCAAATCCTCGGGCTGCATAAACAACTCTACCTACCGCACTCTACTACACAAAAATATTTTAGGTAAGTATTCTACCTCACTGGATTCCTTCCTCTCCTCTGCAAATGTCTTTTCTAATGGCTCAGTTTAGGAAGCCAGTAGAAATTACATTGCAGAAATCAGAGACTGCCATGGTAAAATCAACATGCAGATGCAACATAGGACTTGAGGACAACTTATATGTCAGCGTCAGCAGTTAGATGTTCTAAACTTGTTTTCCTGGCAAAATGTTTCTCCATGCATAGCATCTGCTGATATTTAGAACTTAAAACATGTTGGAAATACTATATACTTCATCAGTGTTAGCCAACAGCTTTTCATCATCTGTATCACTGTTCCCATTGACAGCTGCGGAGTGAAATGCAAAGGGGAGTTAGAAAAATGACTCATGGTCACACAGCACTTCCACAACCAAAACCTTGACTTCTTGAATTCCAGCTTGGCGCTTTCATGACGACTCAAGGCTGTTTCTCTTACAGTAGACCATTTTCAAAGACTCTCTTTATGTCAGCAACGAGAAGCAAACAAGTGTTTTCAGAAAACAGGAACAGATGAGATGCAAACAACGATAAGAGCACATCTGGGAAGCTATCACCTAAAGACACCATACTACAGCAATTTACATTCATTCATAGAATAAGGTTATTCACTTTCCACCCCTCCACGTTTTGATTAGGCCAATTTTGCCTTCATTTGTACATGTATCTTCTCTGTCCTTAAACAAACATGTGGTGTCACTGTTAAAGTAAACAGAATTCTGTCAGGATTGCTTTTTGTTTCTCCAGTGAGGAATTTGAACAGCATGTTTAAAAAAGACTGCTCAAGGATAGTTTTACAAACACTGACATTTTAAACAGTGAAGACACTCCAAGGCCTCTTAAATCACCCATTCAGCTCAATGGGTGGACTATGGGAAGATCTGGATGTTCTGGGACTCCTGCCTGGCTTGAATGCAGCAGAAGAAATCAAGTAGTTGAAGGTAGAAACATAAGAATACAGGCAAATGCTCAGACTTTTTGATCTGTAAGGTATCATTGACCATAAAGGGAATTATTTCATCCCAGCAAATGGAATGTGATTATTTTAGATCTTTTTAACAGCTCCTTTGAACTGAAAATAGCAGGTCTTCTAAGACTAATCAAACTCTCAAACATTTCTGCTAGCCTAGGTAACATACACAGGTTCCCACTTCCCCACCCTTCCTTTCTTCCCTGAAGAACTTACGCTCCTCCCTTCCACATTCATTATTTCTTTGTTCAGCTTATGAAATAATATATAGGGAATAAAATTTGTCCCTAACCACACTAAAAGTATCAATGCATATCATAAGTATCAATGTATTTAGAGCAACTCACAACATACACGTTTAACTTTGATTTCACTTACTGGCTAATCAGTTCCAGATGATCTTGTACAAGTATTTTATGTTCTCCCCAGTATTCAGGTCATTCTTAAATATTACATTTTCAAAAACCCAAGAGAGTCAGAGAAGGTGAGGAAGTGAGAAAATACACACACTTCACCTGGCCACCTTATTTTGTCTCGGAGAAAGATACGTATTTGCATGAAGTCCTGGATCCAAATTCACAACTGAAGCAAGCAGAGACTTCAAAGTCAACACAACCAAAAATACATTTGGCTCATTTTTGCTACTTCAGCCTCATGATTGTTTTGACTTGTTTGACACTGACATGCTCAGAATAGAATGCATAAAATTAACTAGAGTATCCTTGCGTATCTTGGCAGTGTGGGTTATGGTACTAATATTGTCCAGCATATAGCAGAAACGAATGGTCTCCATGGTTTGTCATACAGGACCGTAGTTCTACTCACTACAAAACACATTACCATGATGTAACAGGTCATGTAAAGCTATTCAAGGCCAAACAATCTCTCAGTACGTCAGACTGATCTCTTTTGTCATCTGAGCAACTTCCCAGAGCTATATCTAGCCCCTTTAAATTTAGTAACTACAAGCAGAGACAAATTTATCTCTTAACGGATCTAAACAACATAGCAAATGTACAAGCCTGGTATTAGCACAGGTCAGCAAACCCCCAAAATAGACAGAGGTAGCCACCTCACAGCTCAGACACTGTGCCCTACCCCTCCCTGCTTTGGTGCTTCATAAACACTATTAGAATGGTACATACAGAAAGAGCAAGAGCCAGAATACAAAGAATGATCCACTTTTCACATACCTTCACCAAGTTACATTTCTGAACAAAACCCATTATTTGTACAGTGCAGTAGATACAGGAACTTGGAACAACATTCTGTTCAGCTACTCCTGTCATTTAAATTTAACCCTAAAGTATTCTGAGCATTCAGCAGTAACAAAATACACCTTTTGTAAGAAGTGCTCCCTGCATCAGAGCTTTCCAGCATCGCTGGGGATCAGAACAGGTAACTTCAGGGTCAGCATCTCACAGTTACAAATATTTCCAGTAGGCAAACGGATTGCAGATTTTGAAGGTTTCAGTTACCACTGTCTAAAAACCTCTCCTGGATATGAAGTGATTACAAGGAAGAACCAATCTTAGATTCTTCACAGCCCCAGCTCTCCCAAATCTTAAGCCTTCAGAGTTCAAGTTCCCATACAAAAAAAAGGAGCCATATTCAAGGTTTTGAAGATTTCATGGCACAAGTTAGATGTTCACAGTTTCCATATCTAAGATCTTCTCCAATAGTTGTTTTGATGACGTTATTGAGGATGCAGAGACTGACTGGACGTGGAAATGGGATAACCATTTCACACCTAACAGCAGCCTACAGGCCACATCTTCAGGGTCCGATGAGTAAAGTAGTATTGTGAATGTGTTGGACAGAAGGGATCTACAAAACTCAAACTTTTCTATGAATATCCAAAATGTTTAAACAAATACCCATTTCTCATGTGGTTTAAACCACAATTCTCAGTAGAGGAAATAAATTTATTTAGTCGCTCTGTACTATCTTGACCATCAACCTACGGCTCATGTATGCTGAGCTGGATTCATACGACCTAACTGAATATAAAACCATCAGCTTCAATCATTTTGACTTCAGAAGGGTTTTTCAAGAGGTGCAGCTCCCAGTCTTCAGTTCCCCTTTAAGAGTCAGAATGAAAAGGCAAAAGAGCATTCATTTTGAAAAGAAAAAATAAACTACATACAGTTTGGATGAGGGAACATGTAGGTCTTGATCTTGGCAGATTCCTCTGAGTACAAATGAAGCCTACACTACGGCATTTTCATGTCAGATTACAGAAATAAGACCTGCGTGGATAATTATGTATTGACAGCAGCAGTACTGTCTTCTTGATGGAACTATTGAAATTGGAAGTGTTCAAATCACCCTCTGCTTTTAGTACTTTGCTTCCGATAACGAGAGCAGAACTACCCACTCTGTACCTGGATATTAAGGAAAAAAAAAAATTGTTCAAGACTAAACAGAGCTCAATATGGGCGATATTTTGATGCTAATGTTCTGACAACATCCCAAGTGTCAAGGTTTTAACATATGCTGGACTGGCTTGAGTGTGCATCTTGATTTTCTCACCGGATTTGCCCTTGGTCAGGAAGCACTCTTGCTGATGGGAGGAGACAGACAAGACTTCTGGCTCCTGCCCTGGCCTTCTCTCTCTAGCACTTGCTTAGGGAGAGGGCAAAGGTCACACAGAAGGAAAAAAGGTTTCAAGC
Organism: Coracias cyanogaster; assembly: GCA_033124195.1. NCBI lineage: Eukaryota > Metazoa > Chordata > Aves > Coraciiformes > Coraciidae > Coracias > Coracias cyanogaster. The sequence goes on from JAVSBS010025510.1 coordinate 16,426, forward strand.
TTTCAGTGGAAGGGCAGATGCAGGCTGGAATTTAGTTGGAGGGAGGGAAAGGAGACGGGAATGAAAAAAATTCAGTCTGCTCACAGCTCTTCCACAAATACTGAGGTATAGCAAACTCAGCTGCAAATCTTTAAGGATTAAAGAAGTCTTTGCTAAAGTACATCATTGACACTTGTAGTAAAAATAAATAAAAATATATTCCATACCCATTAACAGATACCGCACCTCTCCATGCATCCACTGTAAAGTCAGCCTTGCTCATGTTTATCCACTGTAAATACAACCTTGCTCTCGACCACCACGCAAGTGCCAGACGGTTTTCACTGCACTCCCCAGGACATTGACTTTTCTTGTGTACTTCAGACCTGCACACTCAAGTTCATCTTTTATCATTCTTCCTCCAGCAATGTGACTCTGCCCCACTCCTCATTTCCCCCTATAAAAAGGACCACTAGAAACCTCACTGCCCTAGTTCGCAGTGACTGCTGAGCTCTGATACTTTTCTAAAAGAAGAGCAGCAGACGTCCAGTAATCATACCTGAAGGCTCAGGAAACTCTTCCTAGGGTTTGTCTGAAAGGGAAGGACCATGACTGCAAGGTTCCTCTTTCTACTTCTAGTCTGAGTTTATGTGAACCATCCGCTGCAGTTACATTCTGCCGGAGCACGATATGCTGGAGTGCAGCAGGTAGTAGGATGACTCTTTAGAGGCTCATTATTGTATGGACACTCTTCATCCTCCTTTTGAGCACTAGCTAGTGCTCTGAAATTCCAGGGGCTACAAGACTTACATTTCTGGCCGCACAACATACAAGAAGGAAAGTTCAAAAGAAAACGTTTGTTTTCTTTATAATCAAAGGTAGTTGGTTGCAGCCAGTACAACATTTCCTAACAAATATAAAAAGTTATTTAATTAATCTGAAACATGTCTGGTTATGTATTTTACACAGATAGGTGAAGAAATACAGAAAGCAAAATCAACACACTATGGTTCTCTTTCTGACAAATGACTTAAAGTTACATGTTTTCCATTTCACCAAAAAGTGTTTTTATCCTCTTGTTAGCATGTAATGTAATACTATCACTATCAAACTTAAAAAGCGAGGGAAATTAACATATTTAGTAATATTAAAGCATCAAAATATCCGTACTGACTAGAAGTCTAGAAAAATATTTTACAGCCTATTCACCCTCAAATTCCTGAGTGAAGGTGTCACACAACAGTGTGACAGAATCACTCCAACTGAAGGAACATTATTGTTTATATATTTTCCGTACAATGCCAACAGATACACATAGATTTGCAAAATATCCCAGAAGGAGAATTTCTGAGAACTTTCCATGAAACACTTATTTTCTTGCACATGGTCAAATATTTGATTGCTTCCCTAATGGTGAAAAAAAAAGAAAAAAAATAAAAATAAAAAGAAAAGGCTCATGGAAAGAAGATAATTTCTAATGAAAGGTCACCCGCTATATCCCCCCTTAAAATTACAAGCAGCAAGCTGGTTTCTAACTCATTCTGGCTCAAAAACTACTTCTGAATTCATCGCTGAGCACAAATCCTCCTTTTAAAGCCTGACCATTAAGTTATTCCTGAGGGAGAGATCAAATCTTTTTAAAATGTTTTAGAGAAATGTGTTTAGATATATTTTGTCTTTGTTATGACAATAATCACCATAACCCTTGCCTTGACATGAAGGAATGTGTGTATCTCACAGGAAAGCTGCAACCTTTTGCACCTAAGCCCATCAAAAAATCCTAATCTCAGCACAACCTTGTTGCCATAAGAAGCTTCACCAGAAACATGAATGATAGAACAGGCAGGGCTGGGAATTAGCAGGAAGCATTTATATCTGGGGCTATCCTGAGCTATCAGGGGTTCTGATGACTTAGCCTTTCTGTCAGATGAGATAAAAACCAGAGGTCCTGGCATCTGGTGGCCATTAGGAAACCAGAGATATTGGAGTTATTAGACATTGCATCCTGGTCATATTCCAAGACAAACAATTATATTTGGCCTTCTTAAAATTCCTTATGATTTCAGAGAAAATAAACTATTTTCTGCCTGTTCAAAGGTGCTGTGCAATGTATGTTGGTGTGCTGAAAAACATAATACTCCATAACGATACTAAATAAAAGAGACAAAACAATTGTTGTATCTGAAAATGGCTATATTAGGTTTTGCTACCTGCAGAACTATCCTGAAGCCTCGTTCCCCAGAGTGATGGAATGTGGACAGGTTGCACGCTCTGCAATGGGACCTACAGAAATAGTTTACATGGATTAAATCCTTTAGAGTTGTCCACGTATCATCACAAGGAAAGTATAAGTGAACAGCTGTACCATGTACCATCCCTGCTCCCTTTCCTGTTGATCTCTCACGTACTGCCCATCCACGTGCTAGTTTACAAGAGTTCTTTTCACAGCATGGAGCATCTTTATGTCAGAGGTAAGCATTTGTATTCCCTATGTCACTCAGTTATCCAGCCTCGGTACTTCAAATTACCCTCTTACCATCCTTCTTTGGCCATAAAAGCATCCAGATTGTTAATGGTCCCACCTCAGCTAAAGGTATAAATTTGCTCAAAACTAGGTTGGCTAAATATCTTCTCCACCTTTACTGTTCCTCCAGAAATCAAAAGTCAGTGAGAGATACTGAATAACTAATCTGGATATGATGCCAAATTTACCCTGACATCTTTCCACCTGCTGTTACTGCCCTTTGAGATTTCCAAGGGGTCAAAACTAAGCAATAGCTGTACATAAACATACACCCACACGCATTTTTACTTCAATCAAGTATAATAGCCTTGGCTACTCTAAGGTTAATCTTACCCAAGGATTACAACCCTGATTAATTTTCTCTATTTGTAAGAGGCATCTGTATTGTTCCTAGAGTGAACACTGAGATGTATTTTCTGGCTTGACTGGGTTTCCTGTATTTTTTTGGCTGTACAGGGGCAGATTTTTTCCTGGGTATATGAAATAATTTGATGTTTTCTGGAAGAGTAATGCTTCTGTTGTTGCAAGGAAGTGAAGAGAATGATCCCTTTGGATTGCAGATCATTGACTCAAAAGATTTATGATCTGAGCTATCACATCAACAATCAGCTTAACAATAAAATACTGTTGCAGAAAGGTTCCTTTTTTTATGGTCTCTATTTACATGCCAGCAGCATAAAGCACAGCTGTGCTCTGAGCTCACTATCCTGCCACTACTTTGTTGCAAGACCGAGGAGAAAGAACAATTTTTGGAGAAACAAAAACCGTTTCCAAGAGTTTCCTCAGCTAGCTAGTTACCAACATCTTCCACCTGCTCTAAGTTATTTCAAATAAAAATCAGGCTTGAACCTCCATCTCTACACCCAGGAAAAGCATTAAGCTCAGGCATTCTCTACACTTTAAGAAGCAGAGGAGCTGCCGTCCTTAAGCAGGATGCGTATCAGTGAGAACTGCATGTACATAGCTTCTTAACAAGCAGCGGTGCAATTCTGCAGTTGGTGTGATGAGACTGCCCCTTGCTGAGCAGTATTTTCCCCTGACTTCTCCAGGCTTTGCATGTATCTGGCAGGTTGCAAATCTTCCGGAGTAGGGATTGTATTTCAATTCTGACTTTTCATGCACGAGAGTACAGTAGGGTCAGATCTGGTTGACCTGAGTTCCCAGGTGTGAGCATGACAGAAGTAGTAATAAAAATGTGTGAAAGCTCAACTGATGTTACAGAGAAGAATATTCCTCTGTGTGTGCATGGACATGCTTAAACCTCACGGATTTTCAATAAAGTTGATGGAAGTACTTCTGAAACTATTTTTGAAATGTAAAATCCAAATGTAATTGCATGCTTTGGACTTCTGGTAAGTGCTACATTTCCTTCCGTTAAACATAAGGAAAAAAAAACCCCACAGCTATCTGTACTGTACGAGACCTACAGTTGTAGCAGGAGAAATGTAACCAGAACCAAAAGTTCATCCTATGAACTGATCCAAACATTGATGTCCTCACCCCTTCTGCCCAGAGGCAAACAGCAACTTCAAACTGCAGCGCAGGGGTTGTACATTGTACACCCCGACACCCTGCAGATTCCTTTGTGGTACAGAATACATGAATAAGGGCAAAAGGTTATTTTCCAGCAAAGTTTGTAAATTAAATTCTATAGAAAACCAAACAAAAGGTTACATGAGTGTTCACTCATCTATGAGCAGTGAACTCAAAAGAAAATATTTCATTTCAGATTTTGCAAAGGTGCCCTAACAATAGCAGCTTATACGCCACAGGTACTCAGCAAACAAGGCTAAATTATTTAATATCAAATTTCAGTCAAATGTACTGACCTAAGAAAGGTTTCAAATTATCAAATGAATTTAGGTTTCAAGAGCTTTGCAAACAAATAGAATAGAAAGAGTAAGTGAAAGGAAGAACACATTTGATTACTTTTAAAAGCACAATGCCTTGCAGAGTTGGGCAAATGAGAAATAAAGGATGGAGTAGGATGTAGCTACTAATTTATTCAGTTAGATTTATCTTAAGGCATAAGTTGTCTAACTTATTTGGATTTAAACAAGCTACAGAAATACTCTCTGCCTCATATTGGACAAACCTCCTTGAGTTTGCTGTGTTGGAGGTGTAAGTTTGTACCAAATTATATATGAAACTGAAAAAAAGGGATGTAACAGAGGCTTACTGAGGAGCCATCAATAGGAGCTGCTCTCCATCCTCCCCACATCCACATGGACCCGTACGCAGGGCACAGGCACAGCACCTGCTAGATCATGGCCATAGCAAACAGGACTCCTGGCACCTGCGCTGGAGGCTCCTCTGCTGGAGTTTCTCACTCCATTGAACAGCCTTTCTCCTCCCACAAACCCCAGCTCAAACAAAGGCACAGACATATCCAAACATATTTAGACATATCACAGTCAACTGTCTTTTAAAAGCTGAACCTTGTTCCGAACACTTAGCTGTGTCCAACGTGCATCAAACACGACACAACCAACACAACAAACCCCACAGGCCAGAAAAGTATGGCTTATTTTTTCCTGCTCTTCAATCCAGCCCTGCCTAAACAGCCGTCCATCCAGCTTGTCAGAGAACCTGACTCCAACAGCACCGGCTGCCAATTGCCTCATACAAAGATGGACAAAACCCCACAGCTGACAGGTCTGAGATAACCCAGTCTCAAGGAAATCTCCTAATATCCTCAATGCTGCTGAAGTCAAACATCCAGATGTTAAGCAACACGCCTTTACAGTCAAGCACCTGACTTTAAAGCCATGGAAGAAAAATTGATACTTTTAGAATCTTTGTTTTCTCCAGGGTTTGTCAATTTTTGTCTAAGATTTAGGGATTGGAACCAATATTTTATTTTAAGTAACAGTGGATGTTCTCATCTTCACATGATTCCTGTATCTATAACATTTAAAAATCAAAGCTGGAAATTCTGCAGGATTTTGAAAGATTGGCATTATTTTTTAAAATAATAAAATAGCATGTACTACTGTTAAAATAATGGCTAGCACAAACAAAGGCTAGTACAATTACGACTCATGAAATCCTCAGTGCTAAGTCCAGCTCTCCTGTAAAGAAAAAAACAGAATCACCTGTATCTCTAAGCAATATACCATATTACTTGTTTTTATTTGTATTACACCTTTATAACTTCAATAAACAAAAGTAGCATCTACTTTGCTCTGTTGCTTTACACAGATGCTATTTGTTTGGTGCAGTCTTGGCTGTTATTGTAATCTTATTTTCTAATCAGCCTCATGGGACCTCTGGAATATACGTTTAAAAAGTACAAGTTTTAAATAAATTCTTTAGTTTTGTGAAATTAAACCTCAAATCCAAAGCTGCATTCAGATCAGTTTTTACAAAATACGTTTTGTATGTTATTATTATGATTCTCCAGTCATAGAAGAGCTGATAGATTACTCATTAAAATTAAGAAAGTATAATACTTGCATCACCTTAGGAAACTTGAAGAAAACACCAGGACACGTTTTATTTACGTTGATTACTTTTAAAGTACATTGGCACAACTCCCCCTCTTAAATTTCTTTCAATGTTACCATTACCTGTCTTAAAGCAAACCCACCCCTTTGAGAGCAGCTCTCGCTACTGCAATGACTTGAAAGAAAAATTAAATATATTTTTCCTATCCTTGATAAACAGACATAAAGAGAACACACATGAGTATGTTACAGATAGCCACAAACATGATACGGAGCATTTACGGAAGTTACATGCAGTCATTCATCAAGCTATGCTGAAAATAGAATCTAGTTTTCCTTATTCCTTACGCCACAACCAACTCCTCATGTTTTATCTGCAAAATACGAGTTTCCTGCCCTAACCACAAAATACCTGAGAGAAGTCAATATCCTGCTGCAGTTACTTGATAGCATCAGACAAGAATTAGTGGTGTGAGAGTTATCAAGAGCAGAGGCTGCGGTGGATACAAACCGAACAAGCACAGGGAATTTCACAACTCTGCCAAGTAATGGAATGAACTGCAGTGGTTTCATCTTACAGAGAGAACCTGGTTTCAAATGGAATTTGAATTACTTTCCCATAGTAGTTCTATGACCTTAATGAAAGTGTTTTAGATCTCTTCTGCAATTTTTTCAAGATACAAGTTGATACTGGTGTTACTTTGATACAGTGTGAGGTAACATCTAAATAACGAGGCATAGGAAGCCACTGACATCCAATACGTAAGGAAAATAAGGATCACTCATGCCAGACAAAGTAAATTTTCAAAATAAACTGAGTATAATCAGTTCACTAAGGCCCCAAATGATATATTATAAGGTGCAGGCTAAATTCTCACTGACCTCATTTAAACACAATAGCATAGACCTCAACTGACAGCAACGTGAGTGGTTTTTAATTGTCTCTACCTTTCTTACCATCACGCCCACAACTTTTAAGGGCCTTACAATAGACTTTTACTGCTTATCTATAAAAGAGGAATGAAAAAAGAAACAACATCCATTATTTGAGAATTAATGAAAACTCACAAAATCCTTCATAATCTTGCCATCTTTTTTTTTTTCTTTCTTTCTTTCTTTTTTTTAATCAAAAGAATGCAGATAAAGTAGCATTGTAAATCTGAGCTCTGTGAGGTGCCGGGCTGCAGAAGGGCCCCTCTAAACAAGCATGTTGTGGAGCTAGCCTGTACCTGTGCCTCGCTGCACATTCCTCTGGCAGAGGAATTTGGGCCAGAAACCTGGTACCCCTCTGCCCTCCTCCGAGTGAGCTCAGAATACAGAGGGGGGAAACCACTTTCTCACTGGAATTTCTTTAATGAAAATTATAAGCACACATCTTGATGAACTGGATGCTGGAAGTATTTTGCCTGGTTACAAAGAACACTTATTTTATTTATATATATATATTTATACATATGTGTGTATATATATGTATGTATATAAAATAAAGCATGTATCTACCTCAGGAAAATTAATTTCTGGTAAATTCAATGGTGCCCTACAATCCAAACAAAATCTGTAAGCAATATCATTGCACAAAGATGACTATGCTGACAGGCTTCCACGCAGGGAAACCTGTACAACAATCATTCTAAATCTGGATATTAGCTTAATAAAAAGTATTAATAAAATCCCCAAAGCTTCCTTTTCCTTTGTTTCACAAGCCGAGAGGTAAGAAAGAAAGGTGAAATGGATCTGAAGAGCTACAGCCAGCTAGAACACTTCTGTTAATAGCAGTTCAGAATGAAAATAATTAAATCCCTATTATTGAGTTTTGAAATGAAAAAAACGCAAATAGTCTGTTTGCTGCAGTTTGCCCAATATTTATTGTTTTATGAATCAGATTTATGTTTGGAAAAAACAACAAAACAACTCACAAATCATGCAAAATCATAGCTTTTTTTTTTAAATGTAGCGTGAATTTACTTCTATCAAAAATACTTGGTAAACAGTTTGGTTTGCAGTTCATAAAGTACTCTTGAATAGACTTGAAAAGTCACAGTAGCGCTGGAGATCTGATACAAACATTAATTCTACTCTACCACTGTCAGACTGCAGCTGAGACCAACTAGCTGGTTTTTAATCCTTGCCACTCCTCTCTGAAACACGTGCAGAACTTGGCTGGATGGCGTGAAGCTGAAAGATAAAAACCAGCCAGATTCTCTGGGAACTTCACAGTATCGCATGAGCACATAGACGAAAATCCAATTGAATGGAGAGTCTTTAAATAGCCGTGATCAACTTTTTACTGTTTTGTGCCTTACTGGTTAGAGGTTCGACTCTTCCAGATTGCCAAAAGCAGATTGTACAACTTGTCTCATTTTTAGAAGAGCCTTAGGGCACAAAAAGCACCAGCAGCTATGGCGCAACAGTTCAGAGAAGAAAAGCTACATAATAGACCTACGATCATTATGCAAGGTGTATTTTGCATTTCCTGGCTGTAACGTCTGTTTCCACCCAGTGGCTAGAGCAGAGCCAGGAGTCGCAATCCAGTCCTACCCTTGGCTTGCCATAGGACTTGGGGCAAAGCTTTCTTCACACGTGCAAGACAGTAATACCAGTACTTACCCTGCCACTAAATAACGTGGTCAGGCACAACTGAAGGACGCTGGCGAATCACTCAGATCCAGGGATGGAAGGCAATACAGTAACGCAATTGGAGATTATGTATTTTAAAGTTAAAATTGCAACAAGGTACGTTGTAACTGAACAGAGAGGTGGTGGCTGCCCCATCCCTGGCACCATTGCAGGGGAGGTTGGCCGGGGCTCTGAGCAACCTGCTCGAGTTGCAGATGGCCCTGCTCCCTGCAGGGAGGTTGCACTAGATGACCATTAAAGGTCCCTTCCAACCCAAACCATTCTATGATTCTAAATCTACCTTTGTAGAGTTGGGCACCAGCAAGAGTTGCGCTTGGCTTCGCCCTTGGCCTCAAACCTGGCCCTTGCGGGTTCTGCACATCATCCCCTTCCATGGAAAAGAGGTCATTGGCTCAGCCCACGGAGCTGCTGGTCGCCATGTGTGGTGGCCCCAGGCCCTGGGGGCAAAGCGCTGCCAGTTGGAACTGCAGACCAGGTCACACTAGCATCAGCACCACACGCTGGATGCTGGCGGCAGGATGACTGAGCTGATTTTCTTCTATCTTATTCCTCATTTTAAAGAGAATTAGAAAGCTCAATGTTTTGGAGAACAAGCGTAGCAGCAACTCAACTGACTCCAAAGCATAAGCACCGCTAATTAATAGCATTAAGCTGTTGCTCTTTCTTATTAATCGTATCACCTTTAAGTCTAAATCCCTTTTATTTATGAATCATGACATGAATGAGCTAGCAACAAACACAACAGAGTCCTTCTGATCCATTTATTCCCAAGAACAGCCCCGTATGTGTTAGTTGGACAATCAGAGCATGTGTACCCCTAAAATTGGAGATGTTTCCACCAAGCCTGCTCCTGCCTGCTGGATAGTGATGGAAAAAGCTGGCTCTGCGTCATTCCAGGCGCTGGAACAGCAGCAAAGCTCAGCCTGAGAAGGGAAGGGAAGGCCAGTCAGCCAACGCTGAGAACTTCAAATTAAAAATCCGGTTCAGCAGAGAAGAAAAAAGGGGTGTAAAAGTAAAACAAATTGTAAAAAGTCCCTCCCCAGCTTTCTTGCAGCCCCCTTTAAGTACTGAAAGGCTGCAATAAGGTCTCCCCAGAGCCTTCTCTTCTCCAGACAGAACAAACCTTGGTGGTTTTTGGCTTCCCAACAGCACTGATGAAAAAGATCAGGGCTTTAATACATTTAAAACAATACTCTTGGCCCTTGTAAATTAGATTCAGATTTACATACCGACATCAAAGCTCTGGTTGTTACTCCAGCAAGTGTAGACCTCAAGGACCCCTGATCCTCACCTGGACTGTCCTATTCTGAGCTTATTCTCCAATGCATCAATTAAACTTCTCAGTTCCTCATGGAATTTCCTAACAGCCCTGCCTAGAGCATTTTGCCTCAAGCTCTCCTGGTTTTATCTCCACTGTCTCCACCATGACCAGCCGCAACCTCAATTTTTTCTGCATTAAAGTCAGGGCTGTTTTAAGGCACAGCCTGAATTATTTTAAACTTTTATTAATATCTAGTGAATTCTTACAAAGTAGATCCAAAATTGGTTCATAAGTCAAACCCATACCTCCCACCTTCGTGAAACTGAGAAAGACCAGCCCCCTTCCCTGGCTAGAGCAGGCCTGAGAGCAGAACGTCAGCTCCTGAGTGGATCCAGGTTTCCTTCTTGGCACCGCGAGGTGCCCTCGTCTTCCTAGAAACCAGGATCCAAAAGTAACCAAACTCCAAAAATAATAAAAAAAGAATGGAAAGCAGCAAAACATGCGGTTCACATCTGTTCATGTACATTCATAAAGACACCGACATTGTCACCCTTCGTGGTCACATAGGTACAATTTCCGAGTTTGTAAAGGTTCCTTCACATTTTCTCACTTTAGGTGGTGTGAAAAGAAACCAGTTTATAATGTTACAAAGAGACATCTTTACTGGACAGAGGATGCACAGGCAGCAGTGACAAGGCAGGGCTTTGTGCCCATCTTTTACAGCATGAAAGATGATTCACACCTACTCAGCTCTTGTCCTCTGCTGGGATAACCGATGCCACAGACAGTGACTGTTTGATGTTGACTCAGGGCCAAGAAGCCATCATGAGTGAGACTTCATTACCCCAATCCTTGAAGTTACTCCTGATCTGAAATCTACTAAAGGTCTACAACATATCCTGGTGGAGAACAAGTTCACCATGAGCCAGCAATGTGCCCTCATGGCCAAGAAGGCCAATGGTCTCCTGGGGTGCATTAAGAAGAGTGTGGCCAGCAGGTCGAGGGAGGTTCTCCTTCCCCTCTTCTCTGCCCTTGTGAGGCCACAACTGGAGTATTTTGTCCAGTTCTGGGCTCCTCAGGTCAAGAAAGACAGGGAACTACCAGAGGGAGTCCAGCAGAGGCTGCAGAGATGCTGAGGGGCCTGGAGCATCTCTGTGCCCAGGAAAGGCTGAGAGCCCTGGGGCTGCTGAGCTGCACCAGAGA
>JAVSBS010025511.1:0-12706 GCA_033124195.1 Coracias cyanogaster
CCCGCCCGTGCCGGTGCGCGGCGGCCGCTCTCCCCTCAGTCGCGCGGAGCTGCCCGGCCGGCGCCGCGTCACGTGGGCCGCGCGTCAGAACCACGCGAGACGTCGCGAGAAACCGCCGGCCGGCCGCCGCTGCTCCCCAGCGCCCCCTGGCGGGCAGCACGGGCCGTGCCGGGCCGGGCGGCGGGGCCGCAGCCGAGGCCTCCGCGGAACCCCGCGATGGGGAGACCGGCCCCGGGCCCGCAGGACGGGCGTCGGGTGCTGCCCCGGCAGGTCTCCCCGCGCCGGGCACCGGGGTGGAGGAGCCCGAGGCCCTTCCCCCGTCCCCGAGGGCTGGGGGGGGGTGTCTCTCCGCAGGCCAGGCCTCCCCCGGAGGAGACAGGGCCGCGGGGAGGAGGAAACCCACCGACAGAGCCGCCCGCCCGCCCCCAGCCTGCCGGGCTCTTGCCAGCGCCCGCCTGAAGCCCTCTGGCACCCCAGGCCCAGCGCCGGGCCTGGCCGAGCAGAGCTCGCCCGCTGCCGCCAGGCCCGGGGCCCGCAATCACCACAGCACGCCGGCGGCCTTTCGTCCTTTTTATTTAAAAGTTACATGGAAGTTAGAAAGGTATCAGGCTAAACGGTGCTGGTTCTCCAACGGCTGCCGCGTCCATACGCAACTCGGTGCGGTTCTCACGCGCTTCCCTTTGTAAAAATGAAATAAAACCAGGAGTGGGGCGAGCAGAGGGCGGCTGGCGCAGCAGGGCGGGATGGAGAGCCAGGAGAGCAAGGGCTGGGGCACCATCGCTGTTATGACCATCCCCGCTGCCAGGGAGCTGTCTGCTAACTCTTCTCTAACTTCAAAGAACAAGAGGAGGTTTAGTTAAAGTACCCCTCGGCCCCTGGAGCTTGTTTAAGAAGGGGGTGAGACACAGGAGGACACCAATGAAAACACACAGTTCCTCTTACTTTATTTCTTTGTTAAAATTAAATATTTCGTGGCTGCCGACAGAGCAAACTGCACCATGTTTCTATTTCCTTTGACGCAGAACAGCACAGTTTTCCAAAACCAATCAAACAACAGCATTTTGAAAATATTCGGTAGGCTTCACACCTCGTGGAAGCCCATGACATTTATATTATTAAAGACAGCATTAGAAAAAAAAAAATATGCCCGTAACAATGTCTGAAAATGTATTCGCTACATCGTTAGTCCAAACATCACGTTTCTGTTGCTCTTCAAAATGCCAGGTAAAATCAGTTCCCCCGTATTACCCTGTCTTGTCACACAAATTACAAGACACTTCAGTTTTAGACACCATGCAAGTCAGTAAAAGAGCTTCTTTCCAAGACACTAACACTGAAGATTTGTTTCCCCCCCTCCCCAGACATAAGACCCTTAAACTCTTCTAGCAGTGGCAGTCTTCTCCCTCAGACCCCGTGCAGCTGGCGAAGACAGATTAAAAAAAGCTACAGAGAGAGAAAAGGGGAAAAAGAGAAAAAAAACAGAAGATTAGCAAAAAAGAGAAAGACATTCAAAAAGCAGGAAAAAGAGATGCAACATGGAAACAGCTGACAGAGAGATGGAACCTCCTTGTGGTACCTCAAGGAAATGGCATGAGTGACAACCTTTTTTCTTTAAAGTCTTTAAGACTTTACGTAACTTTAACATTTTAGTAAGGCAAATGGTCAGGAGGAACAGCCAGTGACCTGCAGTACGGTAAAAAAAGCCACATTAAATGGTTCCTTTAGCAGAGAATCTCAAAATCACAGATATTGACTGGTTTGGGGAGCAGGCCAACATTCAACAGTAGAGAAAGAAGTAAATACTCAAATTATTTTAACTTGCTTAAAAAAAACAAAAACAAAACCAAACACAACAAACCACAAAACAGTCAAAGACTTTGATGGGAAATAAAACAGCATTTACAGTGAAACGGAATAACTGAGAAAATACACTGCAAGCAAGCGTCTGAGCTGCCGTGAGTGCTGGAAGCAGAGGCCCGAGGCTCGTCTGGTCTGAGTCACTGCACAAGGTTTGCTGCTGCCCTGAGCAGCTCACCAGGTGAACACTGTGTGCAGAAACTGTTTGTGAGGCTGCAGTGTCACCCAGACGACCTTTCCAGCACAATTCTCAGCAGCGGCTTGTGCTAAAACCAGCATCATTATCACAGCTAGGTCTGAGGTGAGCTCATCTTCCAACAACCCAGGATTTGAAGGGTTTTGTTGGAACTATGTGGCAGCAGGCAGCCTGATCCTTCAGCAGGGTCAGGATGTTGGATTCACCCACATCCAGAGAACTGAACCTGCCCATGGTGCGACTGAAGGATCAGGGTGACAACAAGCAAGTCTGAAATGGAAGGGAGGATTACATGCTTGTCTTCAGGTAGCATGAAGTAGCAAAAGAAAAAATAAAAGCAAATTAAAAAAGACAGATGATGTCAGGAAAGTGACACCAAGTATAAAGAGAAAAGTGTTTCTTATCTCTCAACTATGCGATAATTAAACTAAGGTGATGTTGTCATTTTAACATCACCAATAAATACATTTAAACTGCGCTGTTATTTCGCCAGCAAAAATAACTCACAGAACTTTTTTCCCTTATTTCTCTGGGTGGAGAGGGACTGGGAGAACAGGGAATCCATCAATTGTAGGAGAAGAAAAACTGTAGGATTTAAAGTTGCAGCATCCAAAACCTTGTTACGACTAATTTTTACATTGTTTAATAAAAGCAATAACCATCAGTACATAGCAAGGACAGAATCACAATGAGGATATAAGGAGAGAGCAAGAGTAAGACCATGGGAAGGTCACAGCTGAATGCTGTCACATTTTATTAGACCCTCCGATTTAACAAGTAAATGAAGGTCCAATCCAGCCCATTGTATTCAGGGGTAATTAGTCAGTACAGAGCCATGGGTTACTGTAAAAGAAGGGCAAAGAAAACAAAACAAAAAAAAAACAAAAGAAGTAAATGTTAACCATGATTCACTGTCTGATGAAGTCTTTATTTAAAAACAAAACTCATCCAGAAATACACAGAGAAGACACCTGCAAGCAAACCAGAGTTGCACTTGGCCAGAGCGAGCTCCTGGCCCTAGTGAGCAGAACACCCTCCTTTTTAGTGCAAATCTTGCAGTAAAACGAGGTTTTTGCTGAGTAGAAAATACAAGAAGCAACGTGCCAGCATCTGTACACTTCTAAACAGATGCCGAATTAAAAAAAAAAATTAAAAAGGTATTACTTTTTGCATTAAAGCCAGAAATAGTTGGAATCACTGAGAAGAAAGTCAAAGAAACATCATCATCTTTCTTCACAAACACTGATATGTACAGCAAGGTGACCAGCTTTCCCTGAGATTGGATCCAGGATGTGCATCCAGGCCAGCACACTGAGAGGGAGACAAGGCAAGAGATCCTTCGTGACCCCTGCAGCATTCAGAGAACACTTAGTTGCAAACCGTGGATCCAAGTTTGAGAATCCCCCAAGCCTGGGGACTAGAGGTTTGGAGTCAGGCCCACGCCTGTGAGGATGTCAAGTTTTGCAAAAACTCCTTTAAAATTGAGTCGCACGCGGCAGCGCAGCGGGGTCATGGGGGGTTAGATACAGCAAATTAAAAAGGGGAGAGGGCAGCCAGTCTCTTGAGACAGCACGTCCCACCCCAGGGCAGCATCGGGTTGCATTCCCAGCGGGCCCACGACAGGACCCCCCGGCAGCCGCGCTCTCTTACCATGCAGCCCTCACACAAAGTGAGGGAGAGACAAAAAAGCCGAGCAACTGAGAAGAGGGGACACTCCGAGCACCATACGAGCGCTCGGCAGCCTGCTTCTGCCCAAGGGGAAGAGGTATCAGCAACGAGCATCTCTTGCCAGTTCCACATAGGCTGTTGCTGAGTTCTTCACGAGAGCAACCATAACCCAGAACAGCCAGGGGCCCGGACTCTTGCTTAAAACAAAATGGTGAGCGCAGGAAGGGAGCAATGAGTAAAGGTGAGCAAACAGGCACAATGGCATAGCTGCGTGTTAACCGAATGTGGGGGCATTCGCTTCTGGTGTGAAGGGAAAGGTTCTACAGGAAACCTGAACTGAAAATGAAAGAAAAAGGCAGATTAATGGTTTTATGGATTAATGACAAAAACCAAAATAAGAATATAAATGTTTCCTAAAACACACAAAGAAATGTTGCTAAGTGTTAATAAGGTTTAATTTGATTACAAAACATGCTTTATGGAGATGCACACATGCATACACGCACACACTCAGCAGTGGGATGAATCAAATTCATTTTCTAAAACAATCAGAGTTTTGCAAGCTACAGACTCATCAACTGTGACTTGTTTGTATCCTTGCAAAACAGTGGAGCCCTGCAATACTTGATGGATCAATATGGAGAGTATTTTTCTGAATTCTGGAAAAGTACCATATATACATATTTAATTTAGCAAGGACAAATGCCCATTGAAAAAGGCACTGTCTGCATTTGTCTAGTGGGAACAAAGAACTTCATTCGATTCAAAGCCCGGCACACAACAGTGTTCAGTTATGAGGACTGCCAAAAGCAATCCAAAACCAACAAAAATCAGTGATGTTCACTCTAACTGCACTTTAGCCGTGCCTTCGTACTCAGCACCAGGATGAACACTTATTCTTTGAGCTTATTTTTCCACATTCAGAGCCTGATAAGCAGAGAATTGTTCTTTTCATTGTTCTAGAGTTACCACTGGCAGCAGAGACATTCATTCAACCGGACTGCTCAAGACAACTGCAAGCTCCAGTTCAAGCCAGTGCAAGACCCTTCTGAAGCTCTTCTGTTAAGTGGAACATCTCATTGAAATTAAATTCAAACGCCTCTCACAGACAGTGTAACGTTTACTTGCTTTTCCATTTCCCTTGGTGGAGCTAGGAGGGAAGGAATCCTGGAATCAGCTTTTCCCTGTTTAAGAGCAGACTGTAAGTTAGTCTGGACTGTATCCTGGAGAGAAGGTAAATCCCAGCTTTCTCTGCAGAGAAGGGTGGGCTTGAGGGTGAGCTTTTAGGGTGTTTTATAGTTAAGTGGTGCTGTTCCAACAGGTCCCTTCTCCGAGCAACCTGCGAGCTTGGGGTGCTGTCACGCTTGCCTTGGATAATAAGTATTGCTGCTCTGTCGAGAAGCAAGACATTCCCGTGGGAGCTTTCTTTTTCCTCTCACCAGACAATCAACAGCAAATCAAAAAGGCTCAATTAAACACACTCAACCTAGCTATAAGTAAACCACTGTCATTAGCAGTTTAACTAATAACCCTAATGAGAATGCTGCTCTCCTGCCAGGCAGGTGCATTTCTCACACACCTTTGTTTACCTGAGCCTTCACTGTACAGCAGACGCTGGCACTTTGCACTGCAGACACTTGCTGATGGGTCAGGCTCGTTAAACCTTTCCTGCAACCTTATCTGTTGAACAAGCCTGCCCATGACTATGTGGCCAGCTTGGACCCCCGCTCACATGAAGGCAGAGACACTGGACAGAGTCCCAGCAACTGGAGCAGAGTGAACTCATAGCATAACACCCCTGGGAGGGCTCTGCCCCAGCGGGAACTCTCCACACCTTGGCAAAACTCCTCAGAAACTCGGATGCTGGCCTTCTTCAGGGGTAAAGTGCTCTGGCAAGCTTCCCGGACATGTCTTGAATACAGCC
Organism: Coracias cyanogaster; assembly: GCA_033124195.1. NCBI lineage: Eukaryota > Metazoa > Chordata > Aves > Coraciiformes > Coraciidae > Coracias > Coracias cyanogaster. Next base: position 5,646 of record JAVSBS010025511.1, read on the forward strand.
TTCTTCTGCCACCAGCCTTACCCTAAGCGTGGGCACGAAGCCAGGAGCGTGGCTCTGTGTCTACCTGCTACAACTGAACATCCAAGCCACAGGTGACCCATCTGACTGTTAAACATGTCATAAAGTCTTTCATTCTATCTTCAGAGCCTTCGGTAGCTGCTAAATGCTCAGCCCATCATCTGTTGTGGTTTTGGACAATCACCTATAACCAGTCAGTAGCTGAATACTGGTTTGGTTACTGAGCAGTAGCTTCTTTACTGCCCGCTCGTACATACACACATACGCTCATACACACACAGTTTGGTGATTCTCTGGTGCTTTGGGACAGAGGAAAGCTCTAGATTTGGCAGATTTTACTCTGTTAGTATGCAAAGGGGAGGGAAAGAAAGTCTTGCATCTACCTTCACCTGCACTGTAACCACAAGATAACGCTACAACTTGGAGGGATGGGAGGGAAAGAGGAGAAAGGGAAAAGACGTTTTCCTGGCTAGCTGGGTTCTGTCATCAGCACCACATCTCCATAGCGATTGTTTCCATAGTATCAACTACATGATTAAAAAAATATAATTTCTTTCTAAGAGAGATGGAATGAAGAAAGCTGAGCCAACAAAGTGCTGGGAAGGTTTAAAAAGAAGAGGACCTAATCCTTATTTTTCTCTATTTCATGTCCTAATACTGAGTCTCTCTGCATTTTACTTTGCAAAATATTTAAAGACAAACTTCATTGTATCTTTTTTTCTACAACTGCATATGTAGAAAGAGACTGGTAGAGCATGGAGAGTACGGGTGAAAGCAGAGGAAGACAGAGAGAACACTTGTAGGCTTCTGGGCTTGCACAGGGTTTGCTTTTTTAGGAGCTGTAACTGATCCCACTGTGAGGTCTGTATTAGTTAATGACGCTTACCAGGACAATGTGCCTCATGCACCATGCAGCCAAACAGCAGCTAACTGTAAAACAGCATACATGTCAGAGCTAATAACGATGATAATGATGTAACAACAAAATAAAATTAAAAAAAAAAACAAATCAAGTCATGATTAATGCAGATTACAGAGCTTGGGTTTAAAAGAGTCACCTGTGAAAGAAAAACATCAGTGCACTGCCAGCCACTGCTAAACAAGATACAGTTCAGCTACAGCTTGTGAAATTCATGGATTGTTAGAGATACTTATGATCTAAATACTGAAATGAATTATTAAGGAGAATTGGAGAGGTTAGAGAGTAAAGAAAGCAGCAGCATTTCTACCACTGTGATCTTCCTGGAGGAGAAAGAGGGCTCCTAACATCTTCCCAGACCTTACTTAAGCACTGACTTAGCTCTTTCATGGAGTTTTCTGTGTCCTTAACTGACGAGGATGGTACCAACGCTTTTCCATATGAGTGTGTTTGGTGCCAAGGAGCTCGTCTGAGATCAGAATTGCTTCTAGGAATATGAGTGTGACTTATATGAGTGAGACTTGGGCCACAGCGACTAATGGCTCATACTATAGAGGATGTCATGTCCCTTTTCTGCTTTCCTGACCCTGGCTGATCTCAGGGCTGAAGCCTGCAGTCCTCAGCATGCAGATGTCTGAGGGCTCTAAGCATGAAAGAACTCAGTTGTGTATTCCTCATACAGTCCAGGCTGGGGAGAGAAGTCTGTCCCCAGTCAGTTTCAGGCTCCACAGTACGAAAAGATATTAAAAAAATCCCCTGAAGGTAACTCAAAAGAGCAAATCAAAATATGCAGTGGAAAAAGGAACGGACAAGCGAGAGAAGGGCAGCACTAATTGCTCATCGCAAAAGAATGTTGACATTGAAGCAGCTCCAGCTCAAAGCTCAAAAGACTAAACCAGGATCTTGTTCTGGTTATTGGGTTTTTCCTCTCCTGTCTCATTTGATTCCAAGTTTAACAGTCAAGGACTATTTTTCCCGACAAACCGTCCTGTCGGCTCTTTGGGCATGTGCCATATTGTCCATATTAACAGCGCTTCTCCATGTACTTAAGATGGTGTAGCGCAGGCAAGATTTACTCTGGATTTGTCCCAAAGACGTGCAGAGAGTGGATTATGGCAGTGGAACAGAAACCAGACCCTTATTTATCTGCACACCACTCTCTGCACACACGCTAAGGTGGCACAGCACTTCATTTTGGGCAACGTACCTCAGTGAGAAGCAAAAGAACTGCACATTGCCTGGTGAGCCAGGAGGACTGTTTCACCTCTACAGCTGGTTGCTCTTGAGCAAGCACAGAGCATTAGGAGCCTGGCATGGGCACTGCAGGTGGCCCAGATTGCAGGAGCCTGACAAGGGCCTGGATCCTGCCACATCAGTCCTTGGCATAGGGAGCTCCTGCCAAAGCCAGGCAGTATCTCTCACTGTTTCTGTGGAGGTCAAAAAGCTGATTTAGGGCTGGGGAAGAGTCCTAGCATTAACAAGGAGCTATGAGCTGTCCCCTCATTTTGCAGCCTTACATTTTGCACATTCCAGAATTCAAGGCTATTAGTCTCCCTGAATAATTTCCACAGTATAAGCTTTTTCCCCAACCTAAATAAGACCCTGAGACAGGACACGCTCCTCTCTATGGGTAGCAGGACATCCCTGTTACCCACACTCTAGCCTTGGCAGCCAATTTTGTTCCACTTCATTACAAGCACTGACAGACTGGGGAGCAGGGAATCTCCGGGACTAGAAACAAGTCCATCCTCTCCCATGCTGTCAGCAAGCAGTGAGGGAGGTTAGCACTGCTCCCTGCTCTTCAGGATGACAGCTAAAGGTAAAACACTTCCAGCTACTGCTCAGCCTTACTAGGGATTATATCTGGCTGCAAACCTTCCCCTGATTAGGACTGGTTGGGCTGGGAAAGAGATATGAACGCCCGGAGAATAGAAAGGGAGAAGCATTACCAAAAAGCAAATACCACTGGGTTAGCAACTTACTTTTTCCTTTCCTTATCTCTTTTAAGAGTTTGCGATCCTCCAGCCTGCTGAGCCTGAGATTGGAGCAATTCAGCTGCCGTCTTCCTCTGTTTAAATGCATTTACTTCATCATCCAGAGACTTCTTCTTATCCTCTAGCTTCTTTTTTTCATCCTGATGTAATTTCTTCAGGCGATCAAACTTTTCATGCAGCTAGAGGGAAAGGAGAGAGGTGAGCAGGACCCAGCACTACCAGAGATTCTGTTCACCGGAAAGAGGAAGATGGAAGGATCCCATGAGAACCGAGCCTGCAAGTCTCCTTTGGTATCTACGCCATTTCTAGCCCCCTGAGCTGACACTGCATACGCAAAGGGCAGGGAACAGTCTCCTTCCACAACAGCTTACAAACCAGGCAGGGTTCTAGTGACGCACCATTCTGCAGACTAACAGTAGAGGATTAGAAGAGTGTAATAATAAAAAAATTTTAATCCATTTCCAGGGTTCTCCAAGTTATTCCTCTTTAAAGGTCAGTAAATTAAAGGATTTTTCACAACGCTAAGAAAGTTGCATGGATATGTTTTTTATATAACGAGCTCATATCAGGGGCTGTTTCTCGCCTGGAATTTTACCACACTGCAACTCTCAGCCAGAATCAAGACTGTGGCACTTTCACAGTGCAGCACTTTCATTGTATACTACAAGCACTGTATTCTGCTTTTGTCCTAGAGGACACTCTGCAGAAAGTGCTTTAGCAGCAGCGACCTACTTGGGAGTGGACCTATCACTCACAACCACAAAGAGACAAGTACTGCAGGCTTCACCTCTTTTTCAGCCTCCTTCAGCTCCGCTTCTTTTTCCTTGACCCTCTGGACAAACATTTGCCTCATTGCCTCTTCCTTTTTCTGCAGTTCCCCCAGAAATTCATTTCTTTTGGCTTCATAAGTTTCTTGTAAGCTGAAAAGAAAGGGAAGTCCAGTGATGACTTGGGACAAACTCTGCTTCTCCCATGCTTCTGAAATCAGGCCCTCACCACAAATACTGCTTACCCACAGCACATTTGCTACTCACATGTGCCCAAAGTCTTCCTTACCCGACCATTTCTGGGGTCTATAAGCTATTGCACTTTTCTGTATGTTTAATGTTGGCCAATTCAAAGAGACCAGCTGGCCACAAATGCTGGTTCAGCGGGACTGTGGGGGTCCGACCCCCCACATATTAAGGACTTCTGCCTTATTAAAACAGCGAACAAAGAACTACAGCCCTGTATCTCTGCAGCACAGACACTTCTACTCCCTTACTTGCAGTTTCATGGTCAATCCTGCACACCCTCTCTGTATTTTGACCTTCTCTCACTCAGCCAGCACCTTTGCTGAAGCCTGGATTTATCTGACCTGGCAGGTTTTTTTGCTGCATTGGTTCTTTACACGCTCTCTCAAGGACACACACATACAGGCACGCACGCAGCGCATCCAACAGTGCTCTCTCAAGCTCTCCTGCCTCCTCCGGGGATCCCACCTGAAGGGCTTGCTGTCTGGATCAGTGTCCTTGAAACCCATCTCTTCCAGTTTACATCGCCGGTACAGCTCATAGTGACGTGTATGGGTCTGTTCACGAAGGTCTTCCATGTTCACACGGATCAGCATCTCCCGCAGCTTCACGAAGTCGCAGTGAGCTTCATTCTCCACTGTAAGAAGATGTGATAAGGAGTAAGATGGGGGCAGAAACAAAGGTCTCTTCCTACATTCCCCATCTGTCTACTCCTCCAACAGGTTTAACAGCCCTTCCGAGCAGAGAAAACCATCACTACAGGCCTGACACAAGGATTTAACAGCAGATAATTCCCAGTAAGGCATTAAAATCCAGCAGGCCCTTGCTCCTCTTCTGAGAGCCCAATGCCTCCAGGCAGAAGTGTCACCATTCATACCATGAAAATCCCAGGGCTCAACTCACCCTGCACCGTGCCCCAGGGGTACTGGCGAGCTTTCATCATTTTGTTTCCTATTTTCAGCTCCTCCGTGCTCCCGATGACTGCAAATGGCAAGTGGGCCTGGAACACATTTAATGACACCCACGTTAGTTCCCCTCAGCTCTGGCTGACTCCCCAGCACACTGAGATTAGCACAGCCACTGAGCAAGACAGTCATTATGCACATACTAATCTCAGGTAGTCTAGTCACTGGTCACTAGCCCAACACAAGCAGGGAGAAGGGAGGGTCCTTTTTGGAAACCTTGTTAGTGCTACCACTCTATATCCTCTACCTGGCTGATCCTCCCAGCCACAGGGTCTCAGGTGAGATGAGCCAGTGCAAGACTAGCATCAGAATGACAGCTCGAACAACGTGCTGCGCGGCTCTGACTGCGGTGCTGTCCCGGGGGCTTGCCGTGGCTGAGGAGAACATCTGCACAAGCACAGAAGCAATAAAAGAGGTCTTGGAGCCTTCTTGATTTTATTCCCCCACCACTTGCTCAGCTCACACAAGACAACTTACTCTATTGGATCATGAGATCAAAGTCCCACCTTCAGCACCAGACTGAGAGCTCTTTCCCCCCCGCTTGCTTCAGCCCTGGTGAAGAAGGGCTGAACATATCCCTGCACCAGTCAGCCTCCACATCCACGTGTGCTCCGAGGTCTGCCCCAGGCTAAGCTGCATTCCCTGGGGCTGTGCTGAGCCTGCCCCGTGCCAACATTCCAGAGTGCCTCACACTTCCTGAGGCTCACCCTCAGCACCTCCTCTCCAAAATGATGTCACAGAATCATAGAATGGTTTGGGTTAGAAGGGACCTTAAAGATCATGTAGTTCCAATGCCTCTGCCATGGGCAGGGACACCTTTCACTCTACCAGGTTGCTCAAAGCCCCATCCAACCTGGCCTTGAACACTTCCAGGGATGGGATATCCACAACTTCCCAGGGTGACCTGTTCCGGTGTCTCATCACCCTCACAGTAAAGAATTTTTTCCTAATCTAAATCTACACTCATTCAGTTTAAAGCCATTACCCGTTGTCCTATCACTACAGGCCCTTGTAAAAAGTCCCTTTCTAGCTTTCTTGTAGGCTCCCTTTAGGTACTGGAAGGCTGCAATAAGGTCACCCTGGAGCCTTCTCTTCTCCAGGCTGAATTACCTCAACTTTCTCAGCCAGTCTTTGTAAGAGAGGTGTTCCAGCCCACTGTTCATCTTCATACTCCCCTCTGGACTTGCTCCAACTGGTCCACGTCCTTCTTGTGTTGAGGGTTCCAGAGCTGGACGAAGTACTCCAGGTGAGGTCTCACCCGAGCAGAGGGGCAGAATCACCTCTCTTGATCTGCTGGCCATATTCTTTTGATGCAGCCCAGGATGCGATTGGCCTTCTGGGCTGCACTCGCACATTGCTGGGTCATTTTGAGTTTCTTGTCAGCCAACACCCCCAAGTCCTTCTCCGCAGGGCTGCTCTCAACCCATTCTCTGCCCAGCCTCTATTTGTACTTGGACCTATGTGCACGACCTTGAACTTGGCCTCGTTGAACTTCCTGAGGTTTGCACGGGCCCACCTCTCAAGCCTGTCAAGGTCCCTCTGGTAGCATCCCTTCCCTCAGCGTGTGGACCACACCACACAGCTTGGTGTTGGCAGCAAAGCTGCTGAGGGTGAACTCAATCCTACTGTCCACGTCACCAACACAGATGTTAAATAGCGCCGGTCCCAGTACCGACGCCTGAGGAACACCACTCGTCACTGGTGTCCACTTGGACATCAAGCCATTGACCGCAACTCTGAGTGCGATCATCCAGCCAATTCCTTATCCACTGAGCAGTCCATCTGTCAAATCCACGTCTCTCCAGTTAGGAGACAAGGATGTCACACAGTACAGTGTCAAATGCTTTGCTCAAATCCAGATAGATGACATCAGTTGCTCTCCTCTTATCCACCAACACTGTGACCCTGACGGTAGAAGGCCACCAAATTTGTCAGGCACAATCTGCCCTTACTGAACCCATGTTGGTTGCTGCCAATCACCTCCTTATTTTCCATGTGCCTTAGCACAGATTCCAGGAGGATCTGCTCCATGACCTTGCCAGATACAGAGGTGGGGCTGACTGGCCTGCAGTTGCCCAGGTCTTCCTTTTTTACCTTTCTAAACATCGGGGTTGTGTTTCCCCTTTTCCAGTCAGTGTGAACTTCATGACTT
>JAVSBS010025511.1:12806-34686 GCA_033124195.1 Coracias cyanogaster
AGAAAGGACTCATTACCACAATGAACGCCAGATGTGCTACACGGGGCACCCGCCACGTTCTGCCAGAAAAGCGGGGAGCTGAGGGCAGGACAGAGCAGAGCTTCCCCCTCCAGTCACTGCTTTTGCCTTCTGCAACGTGAGTGGTGTGGCTGGAGCACTTGCTGGTGAAGACTGAGGCAAAAAACTCATTGAGTACCTCAGTCTTCTCCTTATCCTGGGTAGCAAGGTCTCCTGTTTCCTTCCGGAGAGGGCCCACATCTTCCCTAGCCTTCCTTTTATCACCGACATACCTAGAGAAGCTTTTCTTGTTGCCCTCAACCTCCCTGGCCAGCTTTAATTTTATCAGGGCTTTACCCTTCTTAACCTGATCCCCAGCTGCTCAGACAATTTCTCTGTATCCCTCCCAGACTACCTGTCCTTGCTTCTACTCTCTGTAGGCTTCCTTTTTGTGTTTTGAGTTTGTCCAGGAGCATCTTGTTCATCCACACAGGCCTCCTGGCATTTTTGTCTGACTTCCTCTTTGTTGGGATGCATTGGTCCTGAGCTTGGAGGAGGTGATCCTTGAATATAAACCAGCTTTCTTGGAACTCTCTCCCCTCCATAGCTTTATCCCATGGTACTCTACCAAGCAGATCCCTGAAAAGGCCGATGTCTGCTCTCTTGAAGTCCAGGGTAGTGAGCTTGCTGTGCACCCTCCTTGCTGCCCTAAGGATCTTAAACTCCACCATTGTATGGTCACTGCAGCCAAGGCTGCCCTTGATGAGCTTCAACATTCCCCACCAGCCCCTCCTTGTTGGTGAGAACAAGGTCCAGCATAGCACCTCTCCCCCTTGGCACCTCTATCACTTGGAGAAGGAAGTTATCATCGATGCCTTCCCACAGCACTCCTTTATCAAAACTGGTTCTGAGAAACCCAAAGGAGCATCAATGGCTTTATAAAATCCTCATGATGCTGACGCTACATGCAGCCACTGCGAGATGGCTGCATAGCTAGAACACAAAGGAGGCCAAATCCAGGGATCACAGCAATGAGGAGGATCCTGGGGGCAGCAGAGCAGAGCTGCACCACTAGTTCAACTGTGCCTTGTTACGCTCTTCAAGCTGAGACACACACTCCACAGAGTACAGTTGTTACAAGCACCTATAGGCTGATTAAGAACGAGAGGGATTTGCTTTTCAAAAACTCAGAAATAAAATACAGTCACTTAGTAGTAAATAAGATACTTTTTGCCTTCCGCAGAGAGACTAAAAGACTTGCCAGGGCAAGCTTAGTGGTATTGGAAGAGAAACACTCCTGACACCCCTCTAAGCTCAGAAGACCTCACCTTACACTCCCCAAACTCAGGCAGCCAAGCAAACCCCCAGCCACCGCTATCATACTTTGCTGCGTTTATCTGTTGTGCAGTAAGTGAGATCTCTCCCCACCTCCACTTGCTCCTGGGAGCCATGCTGCATTCTGCCAAGCTGCAAAGAAGTCAAGAGCAAGGTTTCAGCACTTAAAAATAAAGTTGCCAGCTTCCTGCACCCACCCCCTTCTGCCGAGTTTTGTGCAGTGACATTTCTTAGCTAGAGCTTTTAAAGGGCGCCGAGTTCTGGGGAATTAAAAGGGCCCCAGGAAGCCAACTATACGGAAGGTCAGTGACCCTGGATTGCTCTCAAGAGCAGGTAGTGAAGGTTTAATTCCACAAGTTACCTGAAAACTTGGAGAAATTCGCTACAGCTGGTACAAGCAAAAGATTTCAGAGATTATGTTTTCTGCTTTCAGAAAGGGGCTCAGCACTCACAAAATGGGCTCCTCAGCTCTTACTCACTAGCCTCCCAGCTCTTGTGTGGGACATACACAAAGTGGGGCTGGTGCTCAGTTGGATGGGGCCATCCTGGGCCAAGCAGAGGCTCTGTGCACTGGGTTCTCCTGGGTCACTCTCCGCACCAAGTTAACCTGGCAAGCACGCTGACAACACCAGCACCTGGAGGGACACAGGCCAGCATGGAGCTGTGCCTGTTCTGCGCAGGGTAAGTTCTCTGCAGGGGACGACAAGCAGCAGAACAAGGGAAGTGATGTCCCAGGTTGAGGGGATCTGATTTTCAGCAGAGGGCTGTCAAATTGCAAAAGGCAAGAGTTACAAAACAGTGGAGGGGAAAGAAACAAAGCTGTCAGCTGAACAGCCTCCATACCGCAGCAGAAGCTCCCCTAGCCAGCTTTCAAAGGAGTAATTTGCCACCTCATTTCTACAAGCTGTAGATTTTCCTGCCTTCAAGACAGATCACACGCAAGCAGCAGCACCCTACACAAACACTGCTGCACATGGGGTCAAGAAGAATCGTCAGCGGTCCCTGTGGAGCAGGTCACTGCCTCTCCGCCAGCTGCAAACTGGCCTTGCATGTCCTGCAGTGTCCCGTTGTGCAGCCACTGTCAGGCAGCCTGATGGGAAAAAGGGCAAGCAGAGACCCCAGGGCTGAGCAAGAGCCACAGGCCACCTTCAGCTGCTCCACGAGGAACCGGAGACATCACACTGCGGGGACATGCTGGGTACTGCCAGGCACTGGGTGGACTCTTCACCTACTGCAGGTTGGGCTCCTCATGGAGAGATGCACTGGAACTGGTCTGTACCTGCATCCAGCTGTTGGGAGCTCTGAAACACGCCAGGTACCAAACCCCTCAAAGGCTACAGCCTCCTCTGCAGGTCTACACAGTACTGTTTCCAGAGGAAAAACCACTGCAGTTCTGTGGCACCTGAGGTTTCAGGCCAGCTGCTCCCCCTCCAGGACACAAGATCAGGCAAATGTTGGCTAGCAGCCATGTCCCCACTGGTGACCCTCTCCTCCATAGCCCACTGGAGCTGCCCACTTATCTCCTCTGCCCATCCTGCCACTTCTGGATGAGAGCTCCCAGACTGCTCTTTTGGCATCTTCAGATTGTCCATGAGCAGCATCCCATGGTTGGCTTCTCCCACAGCTGTGAACACTTTTTGTTTGCTCCTTGAGAGTGAAGTAAGGGGATTTCCGTGGGGCAAAGTGAGCGATGAGAGCAAGAGGAGCACCTGAGACAGTAGCAGAAACACCATGCTCTGGCCTCGCAGGCACAGCCAGAACCTTGGTCATCCATGGGCCTGGTTACCCTCAACAGCAGAGTCACTTCCTCTACTGGTACCAACTATTTGGCTGCTGTCTTTGCCAGGGAGAAAGTGCTGGTCACTTCCTTCTCCTATCGGCAAAGAAGTCCCAGCTCCCACCATGAGGGATAGCTCATGAAGCCGCATGTGGTTTCATTTAACTAGCAGGTGCAGGAGGTATATTTTCTTCAGTAATTAGACGAATTCATTCAAAATGGAAAAGCCAATAGGGAGCTGAAAGAATAGAAGAGCTTGTTTTTCTTATTTAAGAGTAAAGTCCCAATGGGAAGAGACCTAATGAATTTTGGAAAGTGTTTTCTCTGATCTTGTAAATATATGCTTGGTGGGATTCTCACAAAGACCAAACCAGTTTCAAGGAAAATTAGGCATCTTGTTCTTAAGATTTGTTTAATCTGATTATTTTCTAAATACCCCACTTGATGCCTTTGTTCGTGGTTCAACAGTTTTGTTTCTGATCGTGTGGCATAGATTTTAAATCCTTCAGTTAATCAACTCTTGCCAGATCAGGCAATATTTTCTCTAGTTAGTAACCCAATTTGGAATGCAAAATACTCTGGAAAAAAATTTCTAATGCATCCAGCATAAGTGGATGTAATAAAATAAAATGCATGTGAAGTAGTGATTTTGCATATATTAAAGCCTAATTTTGCTTTTCATGCAAAAGACAGCTAATGCAGGTTATAAGCAAAACATTAAGTAAAAGGCCAATCTCAATTTTCTCTGTAATTAAAAAAGAAGAAAAAAAAAACCAAACTAAGTGATCCAGAGAAGCTGCTGGTCAGCAAGAGAACTACTTAAGCACGAAGACTACATTTATAACCTTTCAAAGGTGTTGATCTGTAACAGGCAAAGACAATGAAGCTTTCTGTAGAGAAGTACAAACACAAAGGTTAAGGCAACTGATTTAAATCAAAGTTTCCCATTGCTCAATTTTAAACATGACTAAAGTTGGCAATTGAAGTCACAAACCTACATCAACCCATCCTGGCTCTTTTACTGGTCTCAGTCCCTCCACAAGCTCATCTCCTGACCTGAAGCATAAGCAGATTTGTCTTATGTTGCTAATAGAATCAGTATTTGGATACAAGTTTTCCAGGTCTGTAGAATTGCCTTGATCAGATTCAGATTCTGGCCTGCTTAGTCCTCATAAACCTGGTAATTATGATTTAGATCAGTTTAATGGAGGATTTAAAGAGTTGATCTCTCTGTGCAGTGGCTGACAGCACAGAATATTTATGACCCAGGAGAGCAATTCCCTCCCAGCAGACATGGAAATGGCTGAAAGGAGAGATGAGCAGAGGTTTACCTCCACCCTCAGAAGGGCCAAGGGGAGAGGACTTCTCCCTTTGTCATCACATCTCTGGCTCCCTGAGGATGGAGTGATGTTGCATCTTCATTTCCAGGACTAACCGTATTCCAGCGCAGGGAGAGCACTAAGCACTGAGAACAATACCATCCCAAAAATACTCTGACCAGGAAACCACCACTGACAGCTCTTACGTTAGGACAAACTTCATGTTTCTGTCAGGCCTCTCCACAACACTCTACAGCTACTCATATTAGATCAAGAGATGACACTAAATTACATCAGCTAGACCTGTAACTTCATCAACAGCAGTTAAGCAAACATCTTCCCCTACTTGCTTTCCTGTAAAAAGCCTTCTGGAAAATAGGAGCATGGTCAGGACATGCTGCCAGAGGGGCCAGGTGACAGCTTGATCCGTCTTCAGGGAGCCACAGACACGCACCCATGGTGCTGGGAACGCCAGAGACAGAGCAAGCACCTGCGGGCACCTCGAGACATGCTTGGTCCAAGTCATGTACTGTTTATCACATGCTGCTGGTTAAGCTGTGTAACTCCTGGAAGTTCACTGGCAGGGAGGCACCAGGTGACGTGTGGGACAGAAATTTAGAGAAATCCTTGAGCTGGACAAGGTTAGACATTGGGGGAGTATTTCGGGGAAGTGAAGCATTGTACACTTCTTATATACACCAAAGGTGACCAAAAGTAGATGTTTACAGAAGAGAAGGGTCACTGGGCTGGAGAGGCCTCTGCTCTCACCCTTGTGTTTTATTTCTCACATCAGCACTTGGATGTAGCTCAAGAGAAGCCACTGCTCTAACCAGCCTCATATCCCCCCATCCATCCATTCTGGCCAACATCACCAAACCAGATCAAGGACCTAAGTAACTTGATCAATAATAAACCAGCAACTCAGTGCAGACAGGAGTCCCAGAGCTGGCCAGGTGAAGGGGCTCTGCTGCGAGAACTGTTTGGTGCAAAAAACACAGGGCAAGGAGCAAAGAGGTGCATGTCTGTAGAGAGCCTGACCCTCACACCACACAGGTAATTCCCATCTGGTTAATCCATAATCCAGGACTGTCCTTGCCCCGCACAGCCAGGCCTCACCATCTGACCCATTTCCTACAGACAGGCATTAGGACAAAGAATGGGTTACAAGGTAGTCTGTTTTCCAACTAGAAAAGCCCACCAGAGAGGCAGTAGCCCACCGTAAGGCTCTGCTAGCCTAGGACAATGCTACAAGGATGGTATTTTCTGAAATCCTCTGGTTTTGAGACACAAAATACAAGGGAAAATGGATTTAAGAAGCACCCCAGTATAGGCCACCAACCCTACAGTGACAATGCTGTTCTGGGAGATAAGGAAGCACCAAGTTACTTACATTCATTGTCCCATTTATCTCCGCCACTGATTCATCATCTGTTGGGAACTGGTAGATCTGAACCCCGTTACTGACCAGTTCGCTTGTGATTTTAATTTTAAATTTGGTCAGCTCACTTTTGGAAATGGCATCAGATTTGGCAATGATGGGAATGATGTTCACCTAGAAAGGAACAGAGTGGTAAGAAGTCCTCAGCTTTGCTCCAAGGGAGTTTTTCCAAATCTGCAATACAACTTACAAAAGCTTAAAAGTGGTCAATAAATCTACAGGATTTATGTCCCAACCCAGTCATCTCCACTAGCACAAGGCCTATTCAAGGCGGGGAGACGTGCTCTGGAAGAGCAGCAGCCTTCCCACCATGCACACAGCAAAGCTGCCCAGTAAGAGTTAAACATGCCCACCTTGCTGTCAAGCTTCTTCATTGTTACCAAGTCCAGGGATTTCAGCGAGTGGCCTGTCGGAGCAATGAAGTACAAGCAAGCATGGATCCGGGTGTCATGGTAGTTGTGCAAGACCCTTTTTATCTTCAGTTCTTCTTGCAAGTAGGCTTCAAACTGCGCATCAATGAACTCAACAATGGGCTTATAGCTTTGGTGAAAGGAAAAAAAGAAGAGTTACATATCTCACAGTCAGAGGCAGACAGACTGTGCTCCTTTGCCTGCTTTTAAGAAACAAGCTGCTTGTTAGATTTCACTTCCCAAAACCAATTCTCTCCATTTTTCCCTTCCTCTCCATCCACAAGAAATTCTAAAGTTGCACTGCTGACAGTGATCCCACATCAGACTTTAGCAGCCTGTCTTGATCCTCTCCCCTTTTGGGAGGCGGCACGGACGCTTGCGTCCGGACTGCGACACTGACAAAACACAGTACTGGAGATACAGCCGAGGACAGGAGACATGCCATCCTCTCCAGGGAAAGTGGACTCTCGTACCCTGAAATGTGAGGGTGAGAGACTTTTAAAAGGAAGGGTAACATAGACTCATTTGCAGCAGCGTGGGACCCTGCCTTGCACTCAGGGAGCGAACAGCTTGCTGCTCTCACAGCCCCGAGTCCTGCAGGTGGACGACACATCTCCATGCAGTACTACCTGTGCCCAGCGCTCTGGGGCAGGAAATCCCTGCAACTCCCTCGCAAGGCCATCTGAAATACAGAGCCTGTCAGAATCACACTGTAAAGGACAGCAGTGCATCATAAACAAAACTAAAAGGAAAATCTAACACTAACAGACTCACAACAAAGCAAATCCCAACTGCAACACCTCAATGAAGACGGACCTTTGAGACAGTGGAATTGCAGCTCCCTTCACCACCACGCTCCAGTGTGACCTGCCAGAGATAGGAGCTGCCAGAGATACTTGCCCAGGGTATCTCACTGCACATTCATCGTGCTCCCTTTGGCAACACTGAAGAGCCCTGCCAGAAGTGGCTGTTAAGCCAAGCTGCCACTGGACCACACTAGTGGTTTGGTCGGCAGCTGGCGGTCAGCACAGCACAAAGAAACATGCACAGATGCTCTCTGCTCTCCCTACCAGATCAATTAGGGCAGAAGGCTGCCAGCAGGGCAGATATTGCTCTGACAGCATGAGAAAAGCTGCTTTGATAGCTGGACCAGTGCTGATACACCACAGTCTCCATCCTCTCTTCTACCCGTCCCATCCTAAAGAGATGACAAGGACAATCCATAGGAAGGAAGGAGGAAAATTTTACAGTGCAGTCTGGCCCAAGTAGGGCACAGGGAGAGGCCCTGCATGAGAAAACCAGGTCACAATACAGCCTCTCTCCCCCTTCACTCACCTGTCCTCTTTGTTGATCTGATCCCCAAAGCCCACTGTGCTCACAATAGTCAGTTTGAGGTTGACATTGCTCTCCTGCAGGTCATAGGTATTGGATTTCAGCTGGACCCCGGGCTGTGAGTGAGATGCTGGGTCACCCTCAAACTTGGTGTTGAAAAGTGTGTCCATGAGGGTGGACTTACCAAGGCCAGTTTCCCCTGTTGGAGAAAAAGAGAGTCAAAACCTTCTGTTAAATATTAATATGGCTTGGCCTTTCAGCTTCCAAACATTAACAGGGGTGAAATTGTAGCAGATGAAAGCAGATGTCATGCTCCAAAGGGATCATCTGGCAAGCAGAAAGCCATGTACAATGGGAGGTCTGTATTCTGGGCAAATTACATTTCACAGTCTAATGGCCATTAATCTCATTAGAAAATAGAGATGAAAAGAAAGATGTGAAAAGGCAAAGGGGAAAGCATCGTTCAGATCCTGCATAAACCCACAACTACACTACAGAAGATGCTGTTTTCATTAGAGAGTGGGAGGTGGAATGGGGCTCATTGCCATTTCCAAAAAAAGATGCTCCAGATCAGTATCTAATAAGCAGCCACTGAAATAGCTTCCTTCTGTGCAGAAACACTGAGAGTTGGTTCCAGTCCTGCAGCAAGTTGTGCCGCTGGTTTCTTGTACCCACAACAGATTGAGTTGGGGGATCAGCCTTCTAAACTGGGAGGAGTCACTTCCTGGAATATCTGGTTTCCATACCTTAGGGGCTACACAAGCTATACAATACTCCAAAACATGCTTCTGAAAGTTCTGCAGCACTGAGCTGCTACTTGGATTCCATCTCTCAAGGGGGAACTATTTCCTTATCTGGAAGGATGGGACAAATCCCAGAGACCAGGCTTAAAATTTGTTTTAGATACATCCCAGGAAAAACAAAACAAATCCCTCCGTGCACTCATTCCACAGGGCAGCCTCCCTTACCACGCTCTGACAACAGAGCCAGCTTTCCACACTCAAAGGATCTGACTTCGTGCTGAACCCATAAGCAGTCTGGCTTGTTTCCCTGTGAGGGCTGTTGTGTTTTGGGGGAGCTGTGATTTCTGAGCTGCCCAGCTGGCTTTTGCTGAAACTTCAGGAGCCAGAAGAACCCCACCCGCTGCAAAGGCTGCTCCTCCAGCCCACTGCAGGACCACAGGGAGTCTGTGTCTGGCTGAAGCAGCCTTCCCCTCCCTCCCCGAGCCCCCAGCTCCCAACCAAGACAACTTCATCATTTTCCAACTTTGCTCAGAAGAAAAGAGCTTCTTATTTTTGTAGGTTTAGAGCTCTGCAACAGATCCAAACTTGCATGAAATGACCAATTCAACAAGGGGAAACTCCTCCCCATACTCCCCTGTCCAAATCTCCGAGCCTCACCCCTCCAAGCAGGCAAATTCCTCACTCTTGGCCCCAGAATGGACTTCTCTCACACAAGGCTGAAGTACATGACAGGCAGGGCAGGGCAAACATTCACTGCTCTGGGAACTGAGCAGTCTCTCATTGCCAGGATCATTTATCCAGTATCTTTCCAGGGGCAGGAAGATTCATTAACATCTGAAAGTCAGCGTACACCCTGAGCTGCAGAGCAGCCTGGGAGCCAGCCAGGAGCTTGTGCTTCATCACCAACTGATGCCAGCTATGGCCAGAACAGCCACGAGTCCAGTTGCTCTTTGCACCAGTCCTGAGGAGGGACTTAGCACCAGGAGCTGGCATTGCTGCAATCCCTTGTGCTAGGTCAATGCACCATCTGTATCTACAACCCTGCTGACTGGAGGCATCGGCATGAGGAAAAGAAAAGGACCCAGCAAAGCACAAGGTTATCTCTGTCACTGGAAGAATGAGCTGGACCATCCAGAAGACTCATGGTTGATCACAGCAAGCCCTTCACTGACTTAGAATCTCCCAGTCTGGACTTTTGGGGGACCATTTGCTCTGGCTGGGGAAGCAGGTGCCAAAGCACAGCAGACCAGAGCACCGCCATGGCTTGGATGGGGATTTTAAGAGTTAACAGCAGACAGCCTACATGACCTGCCAGGCCCTTCTCAAGGATTCCAGGAAAACAGCAATGTAAAAAAAGACAAAAGCCTAAACAGCCTGAGAAGGCTGCAGCATTTCCAAGGCCCCTGCCAAGGGATGGGTGGGACAGAGCAGGGAGCTGGCTGCTTGCCTGTGCATGCCAGGATCTCTGATGGGGTGTCTCAGGGCAGGGGAGCTCACCAGCGCTGGGGCGCAGGAGCATCACCCACACACCAGCTTGTAAAGCTTCCTCCTGTGCCGTTGCCCCACATTCTCCATCCCACAGGCTGGAGGGCCCCAGAGCAGGGTTGGATGCAGCAGTCAGTGCCCTGAACCTCCAGGGCTGCAGGACAGGGGGCCAGGGGAGCAGCAGCGGTGACCAGGGCAGGGAGCTGCTCTCTGCAGGGGATACACAAGGTCACGTGTAAACCACGAAGGCTTCTGGGCAGACAGAACACCCTGTAAGCCACCTCTTGCTCCTGCCTCACACCTTCTTTCGGGTGAAAGGTGTTTATGTGAGGCCAAGACTATTGTTTAAATGCATCCCGAACCCGTTAATCATTGCCTACTTTAAATCAGTCTCAAGTGCTGTTTCCAGCAGGAGTGACTAACTGTCAGAGGGGCCAGGAGAAGTGCATAAGACATGCAGGCAAATTTTTAAGACAGAGCATGCTTTTATACTCCATCTCATGCCAGCTACACACAGCCAGCAAAGGCAACTTTGAATTCACACACTGTGGTTTTCCTTTTGGAAGGGGAAGATCGGAACTCGTAAGGCATTTTTCCATAGCTGGGAGTTACCCATCCAAACACCCACAACTTTGTGTTGCATAAAACACTCAGCCACTAACACGACATCTCAAAGGTGAAGTCTGTGCAGTAGAAATTACACTCACCCGTCCCCACACTGTGTAACCCCACTGACACGGCACGGCATCAGCGCCTGCCAGGGCAGAGGAGGATTGAGGAGAGGAATGACTGTCTTGGTTAAAAGAAACATGATGTTAAGATCAATGGAGTGCCATGGGATGCTAAACCAAAGATGCTAATAAGTGCTTTGCGGTGTTAAATATGACCAGAGCTAGGGAGCAGTGCCACTTTGAAGGGCAAAATGACAGAGTCTCTGAGAGTTTCTGCCTCACACAGAGGCAACTTTCTGCTGGCTGGAAGATGTGAATGGTGCCAACTGCTTCTTTTAAGGACAGAAGTCCAGATGGAACAGATGGTCTGATGAAAAGGACAAGTAGTCTGTGCTTGTTCCAGCCGACAGTGCTGGAATCTTCTCCAAAAAGCAGAAACGATGAATGGGGATTAAGGGAGGCAGAATTACTGTGGAAAAGCAGTGTTGTAGGCAAACCGAGTGAGAGGCGTCCTTGGCAGGGAGATTATTTCCTGATGTCAGGCTTATAGACATACATGCGATTTGATCTCCAAAACCGTACTAAGGATTATGCAACTCGGCAGTGGTCTGCTCTCCCGAAGCAGGGTTGACAAAGCGCTGCAGGGAAGACAGGGCAGAGAGGGTGACCTTTACTGTTAGAGTTCTGCACCAGGAAGCTCTGACAGCTACTAAAAAGCTGTAGCGTTGTGCCTGTCATCACAGGATGGAGTTTTGCTGTGACGTCTGATAATTTTCAGAGATAGGAAAAAAAAAAAAGGCAAAAGACACCACACCAGGCAGGCTCTGGACACGCAGCAACCCTACATGGGTGCCTGGAAGGCACCATCCCCTCTTAACACCCAACAGTCTGCCAGGATAGACACTGCGCCAGGCTCCCCACACCTCCTCTCGGTCTCCTGAGACACACTCCCTGCTCTAACTGCACACACACACGGCATCTTCAGTTCATCACATCCCTCATTGCCAGAACAGCGGCACCACTTGCAAAAACACAGCCAGGACACGCACCACTCTCTTCCCTTCAGCTACACCACAGAGATCCTCTGCTCTGGGACCAGGCTGCCCTCCCTGTGTCACCTGGGCAGGAGGTCACTCACGCTCCCTGGGGCTCTCCAGCTAGTGACCAGGCAGAGCCTGTGCCAAGACAGCAAGCTTCAGTGCTGCAAGGAGAGAGTGATCCAGCCATCAGTACTGCAAAGCAACACGTCACACTGTGCAGGCAAGCAACACGAGGCCTACCCAACACCCGCTGTTCTGGGCAAGATGGAGATGAGGTGAGGTGCTACCACACCTGACACTGGTCAGCAGCTAAGGAGGAGGAACAGAAGAAGCTGCACCCACAGCAAATGCTCCTTCCTTTGGGAAGCTCCCATCTTCCTACACCAAAAAAGGTATCTTTGTGCTGAACGCACCTTCATGGCTTCTTCCTTTCACAGAAATGCTGGAACTCCAAGCACCTCGCAGCAGTAAGCATCACAAAAGCTGGTCCTCCTTTTTTAGTGCCTGACAATTGAATTTGCTTTTCCCTAGCACAGGTTAAGTGAGACAACAAACAACTGCTCGCTGGCCCCCTTCTCCACATCACTCAGGATCTAAGAGGCTCCAGTAATATCCTCAATTGACTCTGTGGGAACACAGAGGAGCCCTTGGAGTATTTCCCTGCTCAAAGGCATGGAATGACTTTCAAGAGAGCACCCTTTCACAAGAAAGCAACACTTGTCCTTCACAAGATCACCAACCGTGTCTCCAGATATCAAATAATTCAATCTTAAAGAAAACGTATACGCATGCATAACTCTTCCATGTGAAGAAATGGGAGCTAATCCAATGTAGCAGGTTTGCTGAGACAAGCCCTGAGGCAGCTCAGCCTGATAAGGCCATCTCTCATGGAGAGAGGAAGAAATAGTTCTTTTCATCTGACAGGCTTGCAGAGATGCTGCATAATTCACCCATCGCAAGGCAAAGGCTGGGCTGTGGGGGCAAGAGGAGCAACATGGGCTCACAAAAGAAGCTGAAACACCTCAGAGGACTACCCAGCTCCCAGCTGCCACTGTCCACCCCAGGGGACCAGTGGCAAGGGGCAGGAGAGGGCTGAGGAGACCAATGGCTTTTTGGTTGGAGAAACCCTGTTCTCTCCTCAGCTGTTTGCACCAGTCACCATAAAACCAATCACTGGGCAACTACCAGGCTGTACATCTCATCAACCCACGGAAAGCTGCCTGCTGGAGAGCAGATGGCAGCTCTGCATCAGGAAACCTGTGCGCATCCCTCCCTTCCCCAGCCGGGGAGAACTCCCACGCACCAAGGGGCTCACTCATTCAGAGTGAGAGACCTCAAGCAGTTGTGGTACAGCCCCTAAGAAAAGGTCTTTCTGCCACAAAATAGCTGTTTCTCATCGCACTAGGCTGGTTAGAACAAATAGAACAAACTTCTAACAAGTTTGTTGTTCTAACAACATTTGTAGGAACAAATCCTCTGCAAATCCTGGGAGAGAGGAAGGGGGAAACTCCTGCTTATAATGGGATCCTCGTCTAATGCACCTATAATCTATCCTGGCCAAAACCAAGACCGGTTACATCTAAAAATGTCAGCTTATTCTTCATCTTTCTTTCCCTCATCTCACTAAGAAATACAGTCAGCACAGAAAGTCTCAGCCATTAAACACTTCTCCAGCCTTTGCACTGAACTAAGAAGCAACTAATATTTTATCACGGAAACTTTCGGAAGAAAATGCTTGTGCTGAGGAATAAAATAGCAGGGAAACCATCCACAACCCCTAACTTCTTATGAGAGGTTTGCTCATTTATTCTATCTTTGGCTCTAGTCTCAAAGGGGAGACAGCTTTCAGTATGAGAAGAGCTAAAAATTGCTCTGCTCTGGATGTGCTGCTGAGAGTCGTTTCTGAAGCTTTCCTTGGCTCCTCCACCGGGAGCTGGAGGAATTGGTGGCTCAGGTCCAGCATGGCACAGAGCAACATTGTCATTGGATTTTTCTTCCAACAGATGCCACATATAGCTGAAAAATTGTGGGCAATTAAATATCTTTCTATCAGTCTTAGTGGTTTGACTATGGGATCGCTTAATCTATTTGTTGTTTTGTTGGCTCCAGTTCTCATTTGCTCCCTGTTCTTTCAATTTATCACCCCAAACCTGCTGTACAAGTGAGACCCAACAGAACAAGCAACAGACAGATTCTGGGACTTTCTTGTTTTCTTTTTCCAGTATGTTTAATTAACTTTGTTACCACAAGTTAACAGAGGCACCAGACAACTCTTAAAAACATTTTAAAGCCTGACCTCCTCAACTCAACATTTGCAGATCTTTTCCGAATGAAACTTTATAGAAAAATTCAATAAGCTTCTTTATTTCAAGACTGACCATGTCTGTGTTATTACTATTTGTAACAGACTGACATTAATAACTAATGCACATTGATCTTGGCCAGCTCTTGTTATTCAGAGCAACAAACAACAAATGCATTCCATTTCAGTCCTGCAAAGAGGAACGCAGAGGCATTCAGCCCCTCTCCACACATCAAAGTGCACATAAAACCACAGAAGACATCCACTGCTACACCTATAACTTGTGGAAAAAAACCACGGCAGCTCAGCAAGTGCAAAAGGAAATACTTTACGACTTCAGTCCTTGGGACGAGAGTTTCACTAGGTCATATCACATTCACGTACTCTGGAAATCACCTAGCGACTCAGCCTGACAGTGACCTCCACTTGTCAGCAAAGTTTATCATCTCACAGGAATGCCATTGTCAGGGAAAGTTTTCTTCTCAGCTCCATTTAACAGGCCTCAGCTCCCCTCTCCTCAATCTACTCATCTCAGACTTAACCCTGTCCTGGGCAAACACCAGATCCATACCGTGAGCTGCATCTCTCATGGGAGAGGACAGACAATCTTTGTGCAGGTGCAGAGCTGACCATCGGCTGAGATGAGTCCCCAGGAGGTGCCCACAGCTGCAGCTCTGCCCTCTGTCATGCCAGGCACTGCCGGGACCTTCTGCAGACAGGGCTTGCTGTGAGCAGCCATCGCCACACAGTAACCTCCTGCTCCCAGAGGCAGGGCGCTAGCATCAGTAAACCAAACTAATTGTCTTGTCAGATAATTATTACATCCCTATTACTAATTTCTTTATCCACCTTACCAAACTACTGTACCAAATCCATCCAAGATTTTACTTCTGTTACTGAGGAGTGCCTCTGAAGAAGGATCATTTGGGATCCTAACCCTGGGGAAGACTCGTGAGACAGGCAGACACTGCAGGGACAGACACCAAGTCCTACTACAGTGCCAGGCCCCAGCTGCGATCCGTACCACATGGCAGCCTGGATAATTGTCTGACCAGCTAAGGCTTGGCCAGACACTATTTTAATTCAAGTATGCACAGAAGGGAGAAGAAAAAAAAAAGCTTTTGGTGATTTAAGAGGAGTATGACTGGTATTTTGTTAAAATAATTACAATAATATTCCAATACCTAGCCAAACAAGACCTCAGAACAAAGTTCTCTGGCATGAGTACCTATTTTCTTTTAAAACTATGGCATTAAAACATATTAGGAAAATAAATATCATAATGAGAGCTGGGGATTTTAGGCATTTTATTTCTAAGGTTCACTGCTTGGTAGAAAGCCATACTGCATAACCCCAGCAGGGATTTCCCAGGGCACCAGTAAATCTTGTTACTGAAAATAGACGGAACAGTTGGGGAAATTTAAATCAAAGCTACATTATTAACGCAATCACCTACAAGCTACATCCAGCTGCAGATAAACCCTTTTCAGCGAGAAAATTTCCCAAAATGGAAATACTCACCCACGCACAGGATGTTGAAACAAAACCCATGATTAACTGACTTATTAACCAGCTGGTCAGGCAAACTATCAAATCCTACATGTCCGGAAAGCGGGACAGTACGACAGCCTTCACCCTGAAACACAATGGAATAGTTGTGTCATTTTCAAGCAAAATACACTTATCTGGATAAATCCTTAAGACCCCCCAGGTAGAATCAATTGCACAGTCCAAACAGAGATTTGCACATATACTGTAAATCATGTCAGGGTGCTCCCCTCTTTGCCAAAACAAGATCCAGACAGCACAAACAGAAGGTTTTGTTTGCCCCACATTAGAAGGTAGCCCTGTCCAAAACATATTAAACAGTGCAAAACACGTGGCCAAGCAGAACCGCTGAAACAGAGGTGGCAAAACATTTGTTTCTTGAGAAATTATGTAGACACTCAAGTCTCACCTTATACTGAAAACAAAAAGAATCCCCTGTGCAAAGGAATGTATTAATGATACATTCAACTGGAAGAAAATAGATTGAGACTGGAAATTAGGAACAAAATATTCGCTGTGAGGGTGGTGAGACACTGGAACAGGCTGCCCGGAGAAGGTGTGGATGCCCCATCTCTGGAAGTGCTCAAGGCCAGGTTGGACAGAGCTTTGAGCAACCTGCTCTAGTGGGAGGTGTCTCTGCCCACGGCAGGGGGGTTGGAACTAGATGGTCTTTAAGGTCCCTTCCAACCGAAACCATTCTATGATTCTATAAATGATGCCCTCCTCCTATAAACTTATGACAATTAACTTAATGTGAATTGCAACTCACATGCAATTCATGTTCACAGCTGCAATTACAGAAACTAGCCAGAAAGTTTGAAAAACTGTACCTACACCTACTAAATGACCAACCCAGACACACTCTCTGCAAAGCTCAAGTGCCATAGCACAGAAACAGCAAAGAATACAGTCTCCAAGCTATGAAACACAGCAGTATCTACCATATTGCTGCAAGGATTAAAATCTCAGACTGCAAACAGGAGTCTGTCCAAATCTATAAAGTGGCCCTCAGCACTGGAAAATCAGGGATCATGAAGGAAGCTGCAAGGAAGCTGCTCGCATGGGCATCCATGCAAGGTAGCAGGTCTTCTCCACCTCTGAGCATTGGTATCCGAGCTTCAGAGTTTATCTTTCACAGCTAGGAACGAACAGGAAAAAAAGGAGCCAAGAAAAAGCATCCAGAACCGAGCTGCTCGTAATCACACCGCCCTGTCAGAAGGGACCTGAACTGGGGTTTGGGAGTGGAGGAGGCACGCAAACCTGCCTGCCTGGGGTATGGGCAGCTCCTGGTTCCAAACCTGCAGCAGACAGTAATAACCGACATGCAGAGGCTCAACCTCATAAATAGTATCATGCAAAATGGAGAGTCGATGCTAACCCCGTGTATTTGTGAGTACTGGAAAGTCCCTCTCCTGCAGCAACTCAAAACCGTATTTCCCTCTATGGAGCACAGGCTTTTCTTAACAATGTATTTTAGTGCCAAATACAGAAAATTCCCCTCTGGCCTTTCAGGGACATCACCTGAAGACATACTACAGCCAAAAGGCAATAGTTTATAGGGTGTAATTTTTAACTTATTCTTTCAGACTCATGTTTTCACATATCTCGAAAGCCTGTTTATAGGAACAGGCATACTGGTTTTCCCTCTTCTGTTAATGGCACTGGTATTTTAAGCGAGGAAAACATCCCCAAGGACTGCATTTACTACAGCAGCCTGTGAGAATACAATTACTTGCCTTGTTACTGGTTTGCTGTTGTGGGTTTTCTTCCCCCAATGTTAGGCTCCAAATACACTTCAGCCATTAACCATATTTACCGCCCTGCAATGTGTAAATATGTTTCCCCTTAGCCATATTTTGTGTATTAGTCTGACTCTTCCTGCCAAGATGTTCACCAAATATGGCGCTTTATTAATTCCTGAGCACCTTGCCTCCAAACGACATGTTCATCAGCAAGGCGCTCAAGTTCCCCAGCATATTCTGTTTTCGCCTTCTGAGGATGCAGCTCTGAGGCCAAATAATGTACAAATTAACAGCTAAAGCAGGAGACAGCGAGACCATCAGGCACACAGATTTTGTGACAACACACCTAAACTCTCCTAAACTGCTTCCACCAAAACAAAAACCCAGCACTGGTGTATCTCATGGCAGTGTTTGATCTGCAGCGAGAGCACCATGGTGAAGAAAAGATGGATGGACAGAGTCTGCAAAGGGGCGAGAGAGAACCACAGGCAGATTCCTCCTGGGGAAGGAGAAATATCAAGTGTATTTTTAATACTCGGCCTTAAAACTGCAATGTTGAAAGACTGTTTGAACACTATTCTCCCCAGGAAGCGTGGGTGGGAGTGTAGGCTCTCATTAAGGACAAATCTTCTCCTCATCCCTAAATATAAGTGTGATCCAGATGGAACACAATAAACGGTAGAAGTTAAGCCACTCTAGGATGAGAGGAGGCATTTACCGTCGCACAGAATTCAGCCTGCAAGTCATTTCCTGTAGCCTCTTTTTCTAGTCACCTGTGGTTTTATAATGCAGTTAAACCACACTCCACATCTGCTACAGGCCAGGAAACGAGTACTGCAAAATCTGATTTCCAGTTACAGCAGCTGAGCCTTCATGTTAAGTACGCAGCCACGAGGTATATTGTGCTACTCCTGCTAAAAATCCAAAGCCTGCTTGGCCAAGGCATCAAGAGATCAGTCGTGATGAAAAAAAATTTTTGTTTAATGTTTTAAGGTCAGACTGGTCTTGACACATCAGAAAGCTGTCAGCAATCACCAAACCTGTGGAAAGAAAGGAAACATTTTCTATCTGATCCACCAAGAACCAGCGCAAGTCAACAGTCTTCACACACCAAGTGGTGTCTCTGTAGCCAGAACGCTGCTATATATAAACAGGATCATCATAAACAACATATGAACACAGCGATTAGTCATCCTGCCCGTACATTAAATGTAGATTTGGATTACCTTGTTCAAAAGCAAAGGAGAGTATGTTAAGCTTATAAGCTTTTTTGCTGAAAAAGTGTCCCAGAGCTATCTTTCATTATTTATCTTCATGAAACAATCTTTCTGGACAAATTTTAAAAGTATGAAGAAGTACCAACAAGGTAAGCAAAGTTTAACTACTGTCTGTGTGACGGCTTTTTCCACCAGCACCAGTGAGCAGTGGATGGCTGAGAGTCCTTCTGTACTATTTTCAAGTTAGCATCTTCTTGGAACAAAGACGGGATCTCTGGGAAGCCAGTGTGAATGCTGGCACCACACCAAGATACCAGATGCCTTTTTTCCCCCCATATACACAGAGTGACCTCCCGAGGATAGAATGGGCTGTTGTTGCTCGGGAGGAAGCAAAGCGTGTTTGCCACAAACAAGATTAAAAGAACAAAAAGAGCAACACGCTCTCTTGCTGCATTGCCAGGCAGGGCTATTGCAGAGTGAAAGTAAGGAGCAGCCACTTGGAGAGGTTGTTTTATTTTTTCCCTTGTCTTTGGAGGATTTACACACCTACTGTTATGGCTCCTCTGTGCCACAAAAACCACCGCTGCCTATTCTTAATTCTTACAGGGAACTATCAGAAATACATGGAAAATACAAAGATGTTATAATATATGACTCTAATTTGGTGGGGGTCATTTGACTGCACATTAGTTTACAAGAAATGGGCAAGATTTAGACTCCAGGTGTTTGAAGCACTTCAGGGTCCTTGGGATGAAAAAACAATTAGAGGAAAGTCTTGCTGAATGTGTGTCTCTGCCTTGATCTGCTTTAAATGACATGTAGATACAGCGCTGTCACTTCCCAATGTCCTCAGAGCCCTGAGAGGCTTTGTGGACATAAATCAGAGAATCCTCCTGGAGACACACTCGTTGCAAATGTCAACACCCCATATTCAGGACAATTTCTGGTGGCCTGGACTAAAGGAACAATGGAAAAGGATACTATGGCAAAGGAAAAGCCTCCACTTGGTGATACTCAGGCAGAGCCCAACAAATAAAGAATGCTACAGCTCTGAACCCAAGGGACCCAATGTCCAAATGAGGCCCGCAGAAGAAAACATTCCCAAGGACTTCTTCTGCATCTGACTGAAAAGACTGCTTCTGTTTAGGTCATTGACAGCTGACATTTAGTACTTCTGACACAATTTCCCACCTCTCCCCAAATAAGAATCACTTAAAATGCCAAGGCCTTGAAGACTCCCTTCAGATTATTTCCAAACGGCTGCAACAAGCATGACAGCACCATCTCTCAGCAAAAACAAATCAAGCAATGCTCCCAGAGCTCCACCACCACTGCTGATGCTCACAGCAGCCAGTCTCCTGCCCCTCTGCCACCCTGAAAAGCTGACACCCAAGGGGTTAACCTCTATACCTGAGACAACTCTCGCATATGAAGTCAAATGTCAAATTGGAAACCAAGGCAGAACCTGACTTCAGGTTTCCACACCACAGCTTTTCACATTACCTTTAAGCCAGAACAACATCAGACCTCATGACCTTGGCATTACGGCATCCACTTCCCCAGACTGCATTTGGCTTTGATTAAACGGCAAATTAGAGCAACGCTTGTACCAATTACTTCTCACTTGTACAAGTGTGTAATTCTCTTATGCAATGAGAGAATTATCCAGCAGACAGTATAAACATCCTCCACAAGATAAATGCAAAGCAGGAATGTAAACTGTAGACTTTGTCTTTCTTTTCCCTGCTCAGCTGGTAACAAAGCATCACGACACATATAAAAGAAACAACAGAAAACTGGGAGAGAAATAGTTCTGAACCAGCCACCACAGAGAGCAAGAAACATCTCACCAAAGCTCCTGACCACTGACCACCCTCTTCAGGTGCACTGCATCATTCAGCCATTTGACATTCACAAATGGTCAACTGCTTCGAAAATCTCAAATTCTGACAGCTCTGAAGATTGCACTTCTTTATGCCTCTGCCAAAGGGCTGCAGAAACACCACTGTTTGGATATGTTCCCAGGAGAAGTCTCCTCCAGCAAGTAAAAAGTACCTATCTATATCAGCAGTCTTAATGATTCTTCTGACCCGTACTACAGGGATAAGAGTTAGAGAATGCCCAGCAAGTCAGTCCTCTGCACCCGTCCTCCACCCACGGGGAGCAGGGTGGACACATCCCCTGTGGGTCTCCACATTTAAATCCTGCACCCTCCATACTGGCAGAGGACAAGAGAGGGGCCTCAGCTCAGTGGTGATGTGGCTGTCCTGCTCACCCAGCAGAGGAGGGTTTCACCAACCATCTCCACAATAAATACAGGATCCGGTGGGACAGAGGCAGGATGGAGACCCCAACTCCCCGATGCACCCAGCCTCAGCTCTTGCCTGTGTTTAACCCCGTCAACAGACAGAGCAGCCCTCTACATCACCAGGATGTTACAGCTGACTGCTCCATGAACCATGGCCACAACCGGATGCCCAAGACCCAGGCTGACAAGTCACCTGTCTGGACAAAGACACTTTCAATTTGCAGCACACTAATTTCATGTCTGTCTCACAACACGGCTTTCCCTTTTGACTCCAAAGAGAGGCTATGCTGTATCATAATTCATTCCAGGCCACTAACAATGTACAGGAGTTTCAGACATCTATCTTAGGAAAGCTTAATGCTCAATTTCTTTAAAAGACAGGGGAAGAAGTGAGTCACTTTACATATACCTTGGCAGTCACATACAAGGCAATGGGTATGTCCAGGAGGAAAGAACATCAAGCATTGGCAAGGAATGGCTACATCTACTTGTTCAACAAGACTGGGTCCACGCTAAACCCTACTGCTTTGAAGATGGAACAGCAAGCATTCATCTCAACTATTATTTCTGTACTAACGCATGGACAAAAAGTTGGAAGCCCGTCAGATCACAGACAAAACGCTTCTGCATGCAAACACGTTACAGATGCCTCCTTAGCATTTCTCTAACCAACACAGAGGTGGCTCAACTCCCTTTTCTCCTCTTCTGGATGATTCTCCGCAGGCACACGGAGAGCTCTGCGCTACGGTGGCGGCTGGTGTGCCCGGGGACAGCCGGCGACGACACCGCGGGGGACAAAGCGCAGCGGGGATGCGGTGCCCGTGCCTGGCGCGGGCTCCTCCGCGGCACACGGTGCGGGCGCGGCGGCCTTCCCCGCATCACGCATTAACGAGCACGGGATGACGGCTTCTTTGGGAGGAGAAGAGCATCCCTGGAGAGACGGGGATGCCAAGGAGCGCTCAGCCCACTACCGCACCCTGCCCTGGCGAGGGGCCCCCAGCCCCGGGTGAGGGTGCAGGATGAGGCCTCCCCGGCACGGCCCAGCCCCGGGCTGCGCTGCAGGTCTCTCTGCGGCCGCGGCGGCCCAGGGACGGAGGGACCGGCAGGGCAGGACCTCCGGACCCACCTCGGTGCGGGCAGCCCAAGGTCGCCGGGCCGAGCTGCCGCCCACAGCCAGCGGGGGGGGGGGGGCCCCTCAAACCTGCCCTGCCCCAGG
>JAVSBS010025513.1:0-21794 GCA_033124195.1 Coracias cyanogaster
TATGGTCCTGCTTGGCAGGGGGGTTGGACTTGATGATCTCCAGAGGTCCCTTCCAACCCCTAATATTCTATGATTCTAAACCTGCACTGCACAGAGATGCTGAAAATGCTCTGCATGCTGAAAGCAGTGTAGTTATATTGGCACCGCGCTTTACCTGAATAAAACACTGAACTACTCAGCAGGCTAATGAACCCAGGCAGAATGCCACACTAGTATGACTAGACTACTTCTGCTACTGAAACGACTTGGCTCAGAGCTTGCTCTGCTATCTCCAGATGGCACCGCCTTGCGATGTGCAGTTGGATTTGAATGGCACGAAGGATTCAAATAAAATTTACAAAACATATTATCTGCCGTTTATGTTTCAAGCATCAGAACCAGGCAGACACTGCCTGTCAACCCATATAAAAATATTTCGAAAAAGTGAAACCACAGATGTAAATAAAAGAACTAAAAAAAGGCACAAAGCAGCTATAATACAATGTTTTTTAAAAAAAAGTCACTAATATTGTTAACAATAAAAAGACAATCTTTCATAGGGGCAAGCTAGATAAAGCATTCCTTTTCTTTCTCCCTCTCTTGTACTGATCATCCTTTCTTCCACCCGTCCCCTCCCAATCAGATCAAGGGGAGGTTATTAGGATAATTGCAGGAGCGAGAACAATGCTTCTCAATTTTGGTGCTGCAATCATTCATTGAAACATTTATTGATTGAAAAAGCCCCGTGAGAATTCTGATTATCCTAACATTTTTCCCTGGGAGTGAAAGGGGCAGGCTTTCTTATTTCATTTTATGCAAAATTACAGTAATTGGTATCTGACCTTTTTAGAATAGACTGTTAAGCTTTACACTGCTGGATTTTTTTCAGTGAATCAATTATTTAAATTATGACTATCTCAAAAGGAGCAACAGGGTGCAAACAAGAATAGAATATTCAAATGAAAGGGAAAACTGATTCTCTACCACTACTCCATTAACACAAAACATGCTATTAGCTGAAAATCCAACCTCGTGAGGTTTCTAACACTTAGTTTAAAATTTAGCTTTTAAATAATTAAACGAAACCAGCACAAAGACAAATGACATTTCTGAACACTTAAGAAAAAAATGTCTAAAACAAAATCCAAGGATGGCAAAAAGCAAAAGCTACATCTATACCTGAAAAAAACTCTGAGAAAAAAGCCCTTTTTAAATGGTCTAAAATAAGTGACTCATTCAAAGCATCCATCTTTTTAAAAAAGAAAGTGAAGACAGAGAGGGCAGGTCAGCAAATTGCAAGCTCAAACACGTTCCAGAACAGTCAGCAGTAAATTCATTCCCAACCAATATCACAGAAACAGCATCTTTCTTTCCTAATCTAGATAATCAAGACACGAGAAAGGCAACTGACTTGCAATTCATATGATAAATCCACCAGAAACCAACCTGAGCACAATTCTGTAGAAGCTACTTCAGGGCAAACTGAGCTCAAACCACTACTGAGAACTATTTAGGTACATCTGTTTGACCTGAAGTGGTTTAAAAATACTAGCAGCCAAATATCTCATTTTCGGAGATAAAGATATATTAGGTTCAGGACAGGATAATTTCAAAATTATCTGGTGAAAGATCAGTCAGTCATCATAAATCAGTATTTTCAGCCCTTTCAGTCTCTTCTGGCTGAGTCCTTTCAGTGTCTATGCGAGAGCTACCACTACTTCTGGAGGTGCTGAAAAGACAACCCTTCTCCTTGGGAAGTGACAGGTAACCAGTGCCAGCTTCCTGAAGGCAAAGTATGGCTCACTTACAAAAAGCGTATTTAGGGAAAAATGCTCCTAAAGCAGTACCCTTGATCCTTATCGACCTGCACTACAGGGAGTGGCATAATTATTTCCTGAAAGTCAGAAACCACTTTCCTCCCCAGCTTCTGGGAGATTTTCCTATTTCCCTTAGAATCCAATACACAAATTCTCATTTTCCCAAAGCAAATCTGCATTTTCCTTATATATATAAAAAAAGATGTAACAGCCGGGGAGATCAGCAAGCTTAGGTAGGAGTTTAGGAAAGCGTTTATATTAAGCTTTTGATGTCATAAGCTGCAATTTCTCTAATCAGTAGTCACACCCTTCCACCATTACCCAAGCCTTCTTCCTTCTCCTTTGCTTCCCAACCTTTTGAAGCCATATTAATTGTAATAGTGTTTTCAGGTATTTTATTTATAGTTACCAAATTTTATTTTTTTTATTATTTGGAACATCGTTTTTTATCATCCAAAAAGACTGACTATGAATAGTACCCTTCCACCAACAAGGTTTAAATACTTAGGTTCTTAAACTATGTACTGGGTGTGACTGGGATGGCATTAACTTTATGGCAACCTGTATGGTGCTATGTTTTGGATTTGTGGCTCAATCAGTGTTGATCACTGTTGAGCACAATTTGCTGCTCTATTCTGCTGCTGAAGGGAGTGATTGCAGAGCTGGGGTGGGGGCTTTTCTTCTGCCTGGAATCAACCCACCACAGACTGCAAGAAAAATCATAGAATCATATACTCATCAAGATTGGAAAAGATCTCTAAGATCACCACGTCCACCTGTCAACCCAATGCTACCATGACCACTAAACCATGTCCTGAAGTGCCACATCTATACTTCTTTAGTTGATTACACTGAGAATGATAACAAAAATATCCCTGGAAAATGTATGCACCATGAACTTGTAATTCACTGTGAGTAATAATATTTTTACTCTTTGCTACAAAACTACTGTTTTTTCAGCTCTGAATCATGCTGTTATAACAAAGTCCTTCAAGAATTTCAGGTAAGATGGCCATTTTCATTCTCTTTCATAGCCTTGCAATTAAGTTCTTCCACCATCACACAATTCAGCATGAAGTTTACATGAAGTCATTTGCAATTGCAGCCCAGAAGACCAATTGCATCCCAGGCTGCATCACAAGAAGGGTGGCCAGCAGATAGAGAGGTGATTTTGCCCATCTACTCTGCCCTGGGGAGACCTCTCCTGCAGTACTGCACCCAGCTCTGGAGCCCCCAGCATGAGAAGGATGTGGACCTGTTGGAGTGTGTTCAAAGGAGAGCCATGGATTATTAGAGGGCTGGAGTACCTCTCCTATGAAGACAGGCTGTTCAGCCTGAAAAAGATAAGGCTCTGGGTAGACCTTATAGTGACCTTCCAATACCTGAAAAGGGCCTATAAGAAGGCAGAGGAAGATCTGTTCTCAAGGGTTCATAGTGACAGGACAAGGGGGGAATGGTTTTAAGATAGAAAAAGGTAGATTTAGGTTGGACATTATGAAAGAGTTCTTTAATATGAGGGTGGTTGATCACTGGAACAGGTTGCCCAGGGAGGCGGTGGAAGCCCCATCCCTGGAGTCATTCAAGGTCAGGCTTGATGGGGCTCTGAGCAACCTTTAGAGATGCCTTCCAACCCAATACATTCTACGATTCTATGATTTTATTAGCTAAAGTTCCTTTGTTATCATATAATGAAGCACCTAATAGAGAATTATAGGAAGGAAAGTACCTGCCTTTCTGCTACTACAGCAGTGAAATAAATAAATAGATTATCAGATGCTGAAACTGAGATAGTGCTGCAGGATTTTGTTCACAATAGGAAAAACAAGTAGCTTTGTCACAATCACTTCCATTCTGCTTTGTAAGAGCTCACTATCAACCTGTATACAGGCAGTCACAATTTACAGCAAATTACCAAAGGAGCCTGCATTCTGTGACAGAGCATTACAAATGCTGCACAAAACCCAGGTGAAACTCCGAGGGACAAACACGTTCCATTTGACTGAGTCTCCAGTCACCAGGACTAATATAATTCTATTTCCCTCTGCATGTGTATGATAAAAACAAGATTGTTTACACTATAATTTTTTTTTATTCAATTGAAAATTTAACCAAAAAATAACTTGGAATTATACCTCTAACTAATTTTAATTAAAGTGTGGCACCAACATTTAGTCTCTCTTAAATACTAAAAACATGTCCCTTCATGTAATTTTGATTTATAGTTTCTTTTATGGTTTAAATCTTTTTCAGTGTTCTGTCACTGGAAGTCCTCTCTGAGGGTTTCTTAGATAAATTAATGCAAATTACACATTTCTTAAGATTGATCACTAGATTGTTTCAAAACACAGTCCAGCTTTATACATAACAAAACTGTTTTCACACTCTTCACTGACTGATGTTTTGTATTATTTTTCTTTTTATAAGGGAATCCTTGAAGTTTTCCTTTAAAAATAATTCTGTAATTTCACAATCAATTGTAATTGCACATGACTCTCAAGTTGTCAGATACTATTTCCTTAAAACTGTAACACTGAAGCTTAAAATTATTAGTTGAATAAAAAAAAAATTCCCACTTAAGACAACTGTCATGAAAATAAATTTTAAGATCAGTCACATTCACAGTACCATATTTTTTACTGTATCATGTCAAAGAAGCTCAACTAGCATAACAAAATAAATACTCTTTTCCTATGGGATGGTGGTAATGTTTTAGGTAATTGTATACCATGCTGCTGATTCTCATTATTTATTGATACTGCTCATTTCCTTCTCTTAAATTTTTAAAGACAGTAAATCAAGCCTTGTTTTAATTATATTTTATGCTCAAGAATTTTGCTGCAAACTTGTTTCAGTGATACATCGTTTCCTTGTTCATTCTTCTTAAACAGTGCACCTACCTAATTCACCATCTTTTGGAGATCTTGAATTCATTTTCACCGCTTGTTATAACAACTTATAACTTATGCCACAAGTTCAATATTTTAGTTAAAAAACAAATAAACAACGATAAACAGGCATTTTTCTTGTGGTATGTCTCAGTGCTTGCCGAATACTATGTTAGAGTTCTGTTGTGCTGGTTCAGCCATCACCATTTTATGCTGCCATCAGCCACCTGATCACACAGGCCAACCAACATCCCCTCAGAAGTCTTCTTTCAGACACTCCTGCCATAGGTTCCTGTGGGCCCAGCTCCCCCGCTGCCCACTGTGGTGCCAGCATCACCTGCTGGACACAACAGACAGAGATGGCTCCCTCAGGGGCCCTTCCCATGGAAGGACACCACCATGAGAGCTCAGCAAGACACAACCAGCCCCAACACAAACCACACCCAACAGGAAGCTCCTCCAACCAACTGGCTCCTGGTTAAAGTAGCCCTGGTCTTGCTCACCACCCCAACCATCACCACCTGGGTGAGGGCAGAGCCACGGAGACAGGCTAGGTTCTGCCTCTGGAACAGAAAGCCAATAGGAAAAAACAAAACACATTCTGCTAGGCCATGACTCATTCACTGGTCAACTCCAACTTGGTACCCACAGCTCAGGCCCCAGCACGTGAAGTACATTTACTACATGTAAATTCACGTAATCCTAGATACCATCTTTGTCCTATCTATATTTTTGGTTACTTGCCACTCAACATCTTTGAAAGATATAACTTCAAAGCCCTCAGACTAGACTAACCCCGATAAATAGGTGACTAAAAATATGTAAGACTGAGTTTTAAGTAACAGGCTTCAAATTTAACCCAACCAGGGAAGTGGTAGAATCACCATCCCTGAAGGTGTTCAAAAAAACAGGTAGATGTGGTGCTTCAAGACATGGTCTAGACATCAGGGAGATATTTGGATGAAGGTTGGGCTTGATCCTAGAGGTCTTTTCCAACCTAAATGATTCTATGATTAACTACATTAGTCTACCAGGTATATCATAATGGGTCACTTGAAGACTCCTGTCATATAATTTATATTCCCCTCCTTGGTCTACTCAGGAGAAGGTCAACTTGGAGACTAGTCTCCTTGTTCTGACAGGCAAACCACAGGGCAGTCTTATTGTGAGAAAAAAATCACAGCCAGCAAAAAACCACCCTCTGCCCCATAAAGAAATCACTAATCGCCCCAAAACCAAACCCCCTTTAAGTCACCTTAACTTTTTGAAGGCTTGATGCTTTTCACCAGCTACAACCCACCAATGATTATAATTAGTGGGGAAAAAGAAGCTATTTCAAAGGAAAGAGACTCTCCTTTACAATCCCTTTTTATCAGGCTGCTCCCCATTTGTAAGCATACTGAGATTTCCACTCAGTCCTACATATTTAGCTGATTAACCCCATCTTACTGACATGAGTTTTATGCTGATGTAATTTTACTCTTTACTGAAGTTACTTTTAATTCAAACAGTATAAGTAAGGGTAGTCTAGATTCAACCGGGGAGCATTCAGTTTTATCTTTCGCTTAATTTGCTTTTGTTTGTAGTAGTCCAGACTACTGAATAACAACAACTTGAAGCCCCATTTTGTTGTGCGTACCTGGCTGTGTGTATAGGAGCACCAATTCACCCATCCTGCATGACAGCAATTCGTTATTGCATTAACGCATTTTAAGCAAATGGGATACAAGCTTTAAGACTCATAGCTGGAAGGCTTACTACAGATGCTTCAGCCTACATAAGCAGCATGCTTTGCATTAATTCAGATATTCCCAGGGCCAGTGCAGAACGGAATAGCAAAATTTCTTCAGGGAAAAAGAAAAAAAAAAAATCAAAAGAATTCTTACTTATGGCATTACATCATCAACTTAATTTACTTTTTCCTCATAATAACTTGCAAATTCAATTATATTCATTTCACAGGTGAGATCTGAGGAACTGAGACAGAAATATGAGGAGTTAGTCAGGAAGTACTTAATTACTTAGCTCCTGAAGGCATTTTTCCTTAATCGGGCCTGAGTCAGATACTCAGTTCATCTTGAATGATTAAGCATCTTTCAAAACCATATAATATCCCAACTTTCCATTCTTAGGATTCTCATGACAGAATTAGAAGCGGACCTGTATTTCCCATAAAGTGGGCTAACTTCTCTCTCTAAGAGGAAAAAACCCAGGAAAAGAGAAATGGACCCACATTAGGACTAATCTCCTGACAAGGAGAGGAATTATCATTCCTCTTATGAAAGTTTATTTCAGCATGCATTGAGACATACAGTAGGGAAAATATGAGTAATAAGTGCATGCTGAACACAGTACCAGGATCCTCTGTATCTGAACTTGTATCTAGATGTAGACACCTCAAACGACTGGCTGCATTAAGTATTAAAACATGCTCATATTTATGTTAAAGTTAAAAATGACCACATTTAAACAGGTAACACCACAAACAGCAAAGTCCACCTATGAAAGTAGGTGCCTGTCATACCAATATTGCTGCTGTTCTTATCTTTCCCTTAGTCTTTCCTTTATATATTAAATCTGTTTTAGTTCTTAATTTCTGTTAACTTGAGGTTTTGCACTACTCTAGTAGGAGACTGTCTTCACTGCCTTTTTTTTTTTCAACCCATGCACAAGAAAAATCTCTGCATCAAGAATTAAAACAACCAACCAAACAAAAAACTCACACATGAACAACATCACTCATAGAAATCACTCTTATTAGTTCAAGCATAGCTGTTAGAGAAGAACAGAAATAAGGAGAAAAATTCATCTGCTCCCTGCTTCATAGCCTTCCTTTTTTGGTGTAATCTGAACACTCGTCACACTAGCCTGCTGGTTTAAAACTGATGCAGTATGTTGAATTGCCAGACAAAGCTGTATTTTGTAAATTTTTCTTGTGCCTCCAACATCAAATAGTCTGAAGGCAGACGTGACTATGTCCATCATTCCAAAGGGATTGTTTCCTTCACCGTAACACACTCCTTCTCATACATAACTTGCTATACATCAGTTTCCTACTAGCCAGTATCACAGATTTCAGAAACTGAAAATTCATTAATTGTGTTAATATGAATAGTATTTCAGCAGAAATATACAATCTTCCTCAGTTATGCCCAAACACAAGAAGGACTGCTTTCAGGATAAAGTGGTTTTTTTCTTCTCCCCAAAACATTAAGATACATAGAATCAAATTTCTGACTTTGATAAGAGTTTTACCTTCATATTTTCACATTTCATAAATAGTACATTAAGGTTCTCTAGAAGCAGTAGAACATTTAAAGCTATGAATAAATAAAAATATATTCAAAAAATCTCCATTGCTAATTACCATCCTGAAAACTAGTGCTGTCACTTGTGCTTTAAAACTACATTACTTCTTAATTTACTTAGCTTTACATAGGAAAAAGCGTAACTATTTTGATGTTGATTCTATATGGTACTAAAATATTTTCTCTCTTCCACCAAAAGTATGTTAGTGTATTTTATCCTTCCTAAACCAAACTCTGAATTCCTAAACTGTTACTAACTTTGCCTCAGTGGTTGTTCTAGTTGCAGAGAATAATATATTTACATACTTTTTCTTAATGCCATTTCAGATAAAGGAGTGAAAGCAAGAAGAGGCATAAAGTTCAACAGAGTATCTTCATTAAACAAAAGGTACTTTTGTACCTGCAAGTATTTAAAAAACAATAGAAAGCAAAATATTCCCACCCCCAAAAAAAAAACCCACACAAAAACCAACTAAAAAAGTGTCACACCACTGTCAGAAAAAACCCACACAAATCACAATGCTTGTTTCTATTCAGGGGGAAACCATGCTTCTGTTTCTTAGATGAAAAATGCTCTATAATCCACTGGAACTCCTGCTAGGGCAGGCAGTGCAGTACAGCTATTTTGAGCAACTAACATTATCACTGAAAGTGTCAAAGATCCACCACATTAAAATTGAGACACATTTATGTGCTGTATAATGTTCTATCCTAAAGCCCTGCTGAAAACAAGCTGAAAAATCAGAATATGCATTCTACAGTCCACTCACATTGATAGATTTGGCAGCGCTCTCCCTATCACAGACATTTTTCTTATACTAGAATATTGGTAAAAAATTCTGCGAAAATACCATTTGTCTTTTCTTACCCTCCCCAAGTCTCCAGTTTTAAAAATTACAAAAAATGCAAACTTTTCTTCCCCCATGGTGACAGACAACATATATCTCAATGTAAAGATCTATTTAATATGTGTTTTAAGTAATGATGAAGTTGCTATATTAGGAACATCATCCTTATGTTAGGAACATCCCAACGTTCAGAACATCAGTTCAGCACTAGTTAGCAATAATACAAATAAGCAGAAATTCAGAACAGAGGACAGAGCGTAGCACAGAGGCCTAGTGTAATTATGAGAATAATTTTCTAACTTTCTGTGCAGATGTTTTTAGCATGAGCAATTTTGTTGTGAGAGAGAATACTCTGTCCTCAGTTTCAGCAACCAAAACTAATTTAAGAGTCAGCTGCAATCTAAAGAAGAAACTAAAAATAAACCGACCACCCCAAAAAAAGCAAAAACAAAAAACCAAAACACTCTCTCAACAGTAACATTTACTTTTGCATGAGGCATGCCATTCAAAGCTGAATTATCACAGCCAAAAATATGTTATTTCTCTATTTATGCAAGTTTTATCCTAAGTTTTGAAAGGAAAAGCACACAATAGAAAATAATAGCACGCCAGAATGACTAAAACTGTAAGAAAGGCTTCTTTAAAAATTTAAAGAAAAAAAAAGAACGTAGTACTGACAGGCATCCTCACTGCTCAAGAGGTGCTCATATTGTAAAGGTGAAAAATCTCTAGTGGGTAAAGCCAGAACTATTTCTCCATAAAGTTTTGGGCCATTCAGAGGATATCTGTGCAGAGTGTAACCAGGTTTTTCAATGCCATTGAAAAAAATAGAGGGGATAGAGATATCCTAATTTAGTAATCTAAAGGATAGACACCAGTTTCTAATTAATGAACAAGTATTTAGACAACTCTAAAGAGGAAATTATTTAACGTTTAAAAAAGCATAAAATTAATCAAACAAGTATTGGAAGAGGATACAGAGTTGTTGACATTCTCCACCTTCCTATCCCCTTCCTTATTTAAGTAATTAAGCTAGTTTGGTTGGTTTGTTAAAAAAGGCTGATCAATGTCATTTATAAGATGTATTAAAGACCATCTTGGAACTTGAGTATTTGAAGCTTTATTCTTGAAACAAACAAAGAAAAGAAGGAAAGCATTTGAACTAAGCTATTAAAAATATTAAGATAAAATTGAGAAAGAAAACCTTTAGAATACAAATAAATGCTTATATTAACTGTATCAGAGGAAACAAAACCATAGCGGTTTGTGGAAACTGTTGGAAACCAGTTGGTCTTGGTAACATATCTATAGTAGTATGATCCATGTTTTCACTAACTTCATAAAGGCTATGCATTATTTATTAGAAGCTAATTTAGTCATGAATATAAATTTTCTGGCAGATGAAAAAAAAAATCTTTATTATGCATATTTTGCAGCTCAACTTCATCCTTCCCTTGTTAAAATGTGCTATTATGGCACTTTCTTACATTAACTTCTGACTGTATAAATTATAAGCCAGCAGGGACCGTTAAAAAAAAAGTCTCTTAAGACACATGCTTGTGATACTTATCTACAAGGACATCTTATTTATAACCTAATAAGATATTGTACTAAAAATATAAAATTTTCCTTTAGATTCCTTCACTATATCTAATTCTTTCTTTCCCCAAAGATGCAGCTTTGTGGCTTCTTGTGAAAGCCAGAAAGATTCTTTTCAAAATAAAAGCTGCATAAAATGTGATTATAGTTCACAGTTATTTCAGCCTTCCGTTACTACAAGCTAGGAAAAAAAAACTAAGAGACATTTCTTGGGTTTTTTGTTATTAACTGCTCTCAAGTCACTTGTTTTGAGAAAAAAAATATTATCAGAGTATTACAAGGATATGAAAGTATGATTTTGAACCAACATATACCATTAACAGCTTTCAGTATGCCTTAAAAGCAGCGAAAGGGAATCCTTTTTGAGTGCTGACCAGTACCCCCACAAGTCATCACATTTCTGAAAACAGGGGGAAAAAAAGTGTTATCTGGGGGTTAAGGGATGAAACCCTTATAGAGCTGTGCCATGATGCCATTCCGGGCTCACTTTGATCTGTGGTCTAAGCAGTTACAAAAGCAAAGGGAAAAGTGAGATGGGGGAACATGCAAACAGATGAGTAGGTGTCCTTCTCTTCCCAAACACCCAGATGAAAATCTATGCATAATAATTATAATCCAAATGCATTTTTCACTTCAATAGTTCACTGTCATGTGCAATATTATTGCTCTAGCACATGTATAATAAAAAAAATGCTTTTCAATGTAGTTTTATATATATACTTTTAAAAAGCAGCAGCAAAGGGCTAACAATGGTAAGAAGAATCAGGAACCTACTTTCTCAATGGCCTAAAAGCTCTCGCCGAGTCCAGTAAAAAGATGAATGAGGGAGAATATGATTACTGTTTTGTAAGTGCATCAGCTGAGAGCACACAAGGGCTGCAGGGGAGAGGAACTATTTAACTAAACAACAATACTGGCACAGAAACAAATGCGTATAGATTGACCATAAATAAATTTAAGCTGACAACAGACCTCTTACAGGTTTACAGAAGACAGCAGAGATGGTAAAAGTACAATAAAAAACTGTACTTTTAAATGGAACTTGATAAAGTGATGCTGTGTATTACATAAGGTGGTTTTCACGACAGCCCGTGGCTAGACTTCAGCACATGGGAAATCCCTTCCAATCCAATATTTTTAGGACTGAACTTTTATTTCACTCAAAGAAAAGAAAAATAAAACATGAAACTTACTCTCAAAAAGACAGACAGTGGTACCATGGCTCTCGACTTCTTACAACCCATATATATAATGGATGAAAAGAGACTTCAAGATTAAATAAAGCCTCTAATTTGGAGATCTGAGCTCTTCCCACAGGAGAGGTGCCTAAGCCACCGCTGTTAGCTTTTTGAGAAACCTGTTAAATAGAGCAGCTTTTGTACTATGGTAATTGTCTTGAGGTCT
Source organism: Coracias cyanogaster (assembly GCA_033124195.1). Lineage (NCBI taxonomy): Eukaryota > Metazoa > Chordata > Aves > Coraciiformes > Coraciidae > Coracias > Coracias cyanogaster. The sequence continues at coordinate 11,841 of JAVSBS010025513.1, forward strand.
CTTTCCTTCTCTCTTAGTTTTACCTTAACAAAAAGTGCAGAAATATGCACAATGTGCTGGAGAGAAAGGTCAATGTATTCTGATCCACAATACATATACACACAGAAGAACAATAAAAAAAAAAAGAACATCAGAGTTCTGAAATGCTCTTTCCTTTTGAAGGCAAGTCTTTTCACTGAGAACCCTGTTCTGTTTTTTTTATGTCATCACTAGGCACTGCACAACCAGCATGCCAGACACGAGCACAGCCTTAATGAGGAGTTTACTAATGGTTTTACTTAGAGCACTTCAGAGCATCAGTCCTGAAGTGAATGAGGACATGCCAAACCTTGAAGAGCACAAGCTAATTCGTTTTGATAAAAGGAAAATGCCAAGATTCCTTCAAACCTCACACAGAGGTGGGAATGTAAGCAATATAAGAAATTAGTTTAGAGGTTTCCTTATTTTAAAAGCAGAAAGGAAAGCTTGTGTTTTCTATCACACTTCCCATTTATATGATCATAAGGCAACACATTCCCATTCAAGTTAAGGATTAAACCTTTGCTATTCTGACAACTGTGTCATAAAATATGCAAAATAGAAAAAAAGAGGTCAAATGTGTGATGAGTATGAAAGCAAAACAGAGGCATATTTTGTGCTGCAGTATAAAACCCAGTCATTCCAATACTCACTTCTTCCAGTTCCCATCAATCTCTCTTTCTTTCGCATAAAGCTAGGGAGTGTTACTTTGCTCCCTACTTTGCCTGAAGTCTTTGATCCATTTACAATCAGAGATAGAGATACTAGCACAAATGCCAATCATTACACAAATAACCACATATGCTGTCAGCCAAGTGTTCCTTTGCTCTTCAAGTCCGTAGGCTACGTTACCTAATGATGTCATGGAAAGTAACTTAAAAACCAATTGCTATCAACAGCTCGTTACTCTCCGTAAATTTTCATAAAATCAGTATGTATTTTCAGCATCATCCAAATTAAGTGGAAGAAGGGGGGAAAAAAAAGTCAAAACAAGCCTTCAGAAAGACTGCCTGAGTACACAAGTTTTTCAGTTTCTTTATGCAAACTTAAATCTAGGTCACACTTTAAAGTAAGGCTTTATTTGCATAGAGGTTTCAAGGTTTCAGATGGCTTAAAATATTAATCACTTTAGACATCCATTCAAGAGACACATAATGTTTACAGGGCATTGTAACCACACAACTATGAGCTACATTATAATAATCCATCACTTTTATATAAGCAATTTATCTTTTATATAATAATAAATTATGTATATTTTGGTTATGTAACTGAGTAAACTAACTCATAAGTAGAGTTCACGTAAGTTCATATTTTATATAAGATTCTAGCCATTGACCAAATGCTGGAAAACATAGGAACAGAACCATCTGTTAAGACAGTAGTTTTAAAAAATGTTATTACCTGACTTTGACCAGACAAACTACTTACTAGAACACTATGAACCGTGTGAACCCCACAATCAAGGAACTTGGTTAAGACTACACCTGCAGCACTCCCTCATGATGTGATATACTAGTAAAACCCACAATGATCTGCGCTACTCAGAAACCAATTTATGTATTTAACACTCAATGTTATATACAAAAACATATGTAAATTTGAGTGATATAATGGTATATATAAAAATTGTTTTCTGTACATCTCCTTGGCCATGAGTGACTTTAAACATCAGGGAAAGAAAAGAGGCAAAAAAAGTGGCACCAGGAACACTGGTTATAAAACTTCCAGAGTGTATTTACAAGGCCTGTTCCACCAACAGATCAAATATCTTCCTCTCAGAGTAATAAAAAAAATATGTCCTTGACTAGACAGGAATAAATAAAACTATTCTACCAGGTAAAGCATGCCAGTAAGAGGTAGGATGAACATATCTACATGAAAATGGAATTAATATAGTACACATTTGAAGGAACAATTTATTGCCTCTCTAAGAAGAAAAATAAAGTACTGATCATAAAATGGCTGATATGTTATTACTTTGCATTTTGATAAGTAAGTAGGTAAATGTTTAATGAAGTCTTACAGATGCTGGTGAATGCTAATAGTTCCTTATTCAGGATAAACATCTTTTTTTTTTTTTTGAGCCAAAGCTCCAAACAGAAAGCACATTAGTCTCAAGTCAATTATGTTGCTGGCAAGAAAAATTAGGAAAATAACCAGAAAAGACACATTCTAACACTCATCTCTAGAACTGAATTTATCACTAAACTAAATCCAAACTTGATTCAAACCACCAGGATACAGTTAACAATCTGTCTGACCTGGCCAGCTAAGGAACAGATGTGAGGAGAGACCTAAAAAGTATTGGGAAGATCTGTGTTCAAAGAATCCTGGGATAAAGCATTAACAAGCCAATTCTATATGCTGATATGAAGTTGTCGCATTTTGTTTGAGAATTGCAATAAAAACTTACAATACTCCTCGGGATGAGGGAATTAAACATGGAAATTTCCCTCAAAAGGAAGCAGCAGCTGGTAAATAGGTGGAAACAGATTATCAAAGATGTTGCAAATACATCTCTGGATGCAATCTGTATGATTGAAAATGAAATTGTACTTCATGACAAACAGAAGACTGGAAACATGACACATTCAGTTTATAAAACTAAGAGAAAATAAAGCAAAGATTAAGGAAAGCAATTTACATAAATAAAAAGTAATTGCTATAAAATAAACCTGCATGCAAGGGCAAAGAATTGTAAATGTCTAAAAGAGACACCTGATGTGTCCGTTTACCACATCTGTAGACTGTGAAACAGATCTGAAGGACTAGCAGAAGTGTAGAAGGACCTGTCCTACTAATTCTAGATAGCAGAGCACTCCTAAGTAGAGTTTGGGTATTGAACCATCTGTGAAGCAAACTGCAAAGAACAGAGCCAAAATGAAAAGATCCAATGGTTAAAACAATCCATTCCTGGGATTTACCAAGTTGACTGAGTTTTAAGTGGAAGAAGGATGTCTGATGGGCTTATTTACTCAGCCTCTCTGAAGTTACACAGAAGCTGTGTATATAACAACTTTTGGTAATCTTTGGTCAGGTCTCAAGCTATTGAAGCCAATTCTGTATGTGCTCTCTGAAGGGACAGAGACACATTTGAATAGGTCTTACCACATGAACATGCATTGGCCCAATTACTTATTCCAGATCCACTTCCTTCAGACTCAATCCATAGCATAAACCACCACACAGGGAGTAGAATCAGGGGATGGACTGAATGTAAGCTGAAGCCACAACCAGAGTGATCACACCGGACTAATCAAAGAAGTGTGATTTCACACAGACCAACAGTCCTTCCATGATGTTGACATCTACACTGACACAACTCCACCAGCAGAGATGGAGGGAAGTGCAACTGGTGCAACAACTGGGTTAATACCCTCATTAAAGAATATTACAATAAAATATATACACATCATAGAATTATAGAATGGTTTGGACTGGAAGGGACCTCAAAGATCATCTAGTTCCAACCGACCTGTCCTGGCAGGGACACCTCCCACATACACACATCTCTACCCTATCACCTTTTGGGATGGATGGAATACAACATCTGAGCAAGCTTTAAGTGCTTATACTGAATTTTGGTGGTTTTTTTTTCCTCCTAATGTCTATGTTTCTTATTTTTGTGCAGAGAACATAAACAAAGCCAATGCCCTTCCCCTCTAAAAAACAAATTGGGGAATTAGTCAATGCAGTTAGTAATATCATGATTACCTCCAGCATAGTGTAGTGTTCAAGTCAGTCTTATGATGTATGTTCATATTTAGATTGATTCAAACATATTCATTAGACCAGCAGTTAGTAACCACACTGTTTTTTCTTCCAATAAAATATATTTCCACAAGTTTGTGGTTTTTAGAAAAATATTCAAGGACATTTTCTGTTCAGTGTTCATACAGTATTTTGACTGCTTGTAGGTCTACAATGGGCAGATAGGAAGGACTGTGAAACACAGCGAGCTGCAAGATCACAATAGCTTACTGAGTACTCACTGAGCAAGGCACATACGAGGAAAGCAAACCACAATTAGAGAATGCAGTTTGAGCGCAGGCTGCTCTGCGCTCTGCTGGGTGAGATGCTGGGTCAAATTCATCCTTAATGTAACACCCTAACGATTTCATTATCATTGAAGTTACATAGGAGTTTATCTGACTTGTGAAACACAAGATAAGCACGCTCAGTAGTTTGCAGATGACCCCTAAGAAAAGAAGCATTTCAGCCTAAGTCAAGCAACATTATCTAAACAGTCTTAAAATTTTATTTCAGGCTTGCGAATGCAAAGCCTGAAAAAACAACAGCTTTGCTAACTCCTCCTGCTCTCCAGAAGTGTTGATGAGGACAGGGAAATGTGAAGCAGCCTGAATTAAATGGGCAAGCCTGTTTTCTGCACTTGTGTCAGAAAATTGGTTCCAGCTGAGATCTCTGCCACCAAAAGGTGACACCGACACCTAAAGGAAGCCCACGAGAGCTGCCAGAACTCTATTCCTCTTTCCAGTTAATAATACCAGTGTGCCCTTCCCCTCTCCTTTACAAACAGCAAGGTATGTTTTCCAATTCAGTGAATTCTTGGCACATCTGCCTCTTCAGCAGGTACTCTAGCTGCTAAACTCTACCAAGCTCAACTCAGAGGGGGCTGAAACCTCCAATTTGGTTGCAATGAAAGAAATCTGCCCCTGCTGGGCTCTGAGCTGCAAAGCTTCAGCACAGAAGCAGGATATTTGCTAGTTGAGTTGAAGAAGATTAAGGGAGCCGTGTGTGGCCAAAAGAAAAGGCAAATATCCATCACATAAAAGCTGTCAGATTTATCCAAGGAGGCAGGAAAAACATGGGTCAAAGCCTGGGTGTACTATCAGTAGGTTTTTTTAACTTCTGATAATGAGATGGATAACTGCTGGGTGAAAGATCAGCACTGGTTGTCAGAAGGGGCACCTGTTGTAAGAAATTCATAGTTTATAGGGTGTGTGGCATATTCTAAAAGCAATTATTGCTTCGATGCTGAGGCAACATAACTCTAACGCAGTTAATGCTAGGGTAAATAATTTGAATGTTAGAACCATATTCTAGGTACATTTTTAACTCTTAAGGAACTTAACTGTCAGCATCCCACTAACATATATCTCTCACTTGAATGACAGAAATTCAAATTTTAAAAATATCTTATTAATACAGCAAAAAAGCCCCCAAACCCATGACTGGCTTGAAAACACTGCAGCACAACCGCTTTTAGCTGTCATTCCTGGCCACCACTCCAGTAAGGGAAATGTGGATCCTTTCTCTCTTCATCAGTTTCCTGTAAGTTGTTCACACCGCTCAGAAGCAATGCGGATGGAGAAGTTTTCTAAATTACTTTGCTCATAGCACAGAAACATCTGTAATACCCTTGTGAGAAACCAACCAAAATGCCCGTAGTTTCATCATTCTTTTACATGTGTGTCAGGAAGAGAGAAAGATGGGCAAATATAGTTTTCTTACACATTTATGGACACACCTCCTGAAGATAAGATTCAGTCAAGATGCCAGATACATTCTGGAAAAGCACACAGTGTTTTGATTCCTTCATCTGCTTCACTTTTATTCAGATCCTTATTTACCTATAACTAACTATATTGCCCTACAGGACACACCATGCAGCAGTAATTTTGTTTTGACATGAATGTAACTTCTATATGATAAAGTATTCAGTTTATTATTTAATGGGGAGGGGTTTTCAGTTAGGTTGTGGAGGGTATTTTTTCCTAAAATTGAATTATTAAGAGAACCAGAGATTTCCTGTAGTTCACAACATCCTTTACTAATGAAAGGTAATACATTTATTGCTTGATTTACATCACTTCAGCCTACAATTTTAAACTTACCGCACCTATCTCATTAATCACCAAGTTCTTTGCTTTATATTTGAGCATATACAAAATAATTGTATATAATTGAATTTATAGCACATCCAGTATCGTGCATTTGTTCTGAGTGGGGAGAGCACTGGAATAAAGGGAATATAACAGTCAGTGGCTGGGAAAAGTCAGGGAAGTGACAGCACCAAACAAAACCCCAAATTATTCCCCTAATTCAAGGCATAAAGTAACTGCCTAATTCAAAGCATAATCAGTCAAGCAACAAAGTTTTCTGAGACAAAGATTTGTGGAATGGTACTTTAAAGGTGAATTTGAATTTACAGCCAAATGTACAATCACATTTGAATACATATAGACAATAAATTGTAAGTAAGTCTGGACAGCAAGTGTTGATATAGCTTTTTTTTTTTTTGATCAGTCAGAACAAGGCAACACTGTTAAACATTTGGGAGATTTCACCTTTATATTAACATTTTTTTTAAACACCCATTAAACTGTCAAGGTGTTTTATACCTGCTAATGAAGCTTGTGAGAGATGAATGGTGGGCATCAACCACTACCTTCCTACCACAGAGCGAGAGGGAGAGAAGCTGGAGGTGTGATCTGCACCTTGAGTGTCATCAAAATACTGACATGGACAATTGTTCATTATTAGTAGAACTTAAATACTGAAAATCTGCTAAAACTTCACACTGGAAAGAATAAAAAGGAAAAAAAAATTCACTTGAGGCAAGAACCAATTATATTAATATATTGAGTTCTCAAGTTTTAGCTGGAACCACTACATTAGTTTCCTATTCCTCCATCCAAATTCCCAAACAATCTCTGAAGAAGATTCTCCCTGAGGATGATCCAGGCAGGGAAACAAAACAAAACAACCCTCCCACCAAAACCACTAAATAACCCTCCTAGAGCCCCATCCCCAAAGTACACAGCATTTAACATAAATGTGATTATTTATATATTAAATATATTTTTCTAATGTGAAATAATTCAAAATACATCTAAGTATTGATACACAGAAATAAAACTATCAGATGGGGAGGTTTTTTTGCATAACATTTAAATGCTGATGCCATTCATTACTTGTTAAAGTATACATGAAGAAAGATATTTGAGCTAGACTTCTCAAAAGGCTAATTGTATTTCATTGCTATGCCTACAGCACCATTCCTACTAAAAGCTTTAATTAAAACTATAGAAACAATAGCATATGCAACTCATTTTTCAGTTCAGAAATACAAAGCACAGAATATTTCTCCACTGGTAAAGATGTCATTGTACATCTTCTGTCTAAATGAAAACTTGCAATACAACAACTTCCTAACGTTAACTGTTAACATTACAATGTAAAATTGCAGTGAAGTTGCTAGATTAGGCACTAATTAAAATCAACAATACAGCTATGATACAGAACATCTATCTCCATAGGCACCAGGAATAGTCAAGTGGTTTACTTACCAAACTCAAAAATGGCTTATCCAAGAAAGAGTAATATTTTAAGAAACATCATGTAAAATGTCTTTAAAAATCAAACATAAAGAAAATAATGACCATCAGAATATCACTTAATAAGCAACCTTTGTACCTCCTTGCAACAGAATTTCAATAGCTATTAATACCAGATGAAACATGAAGCAAAGTTCAGAAAACGGATTAGAGAAGTGAAAATTGAGAAGATTTTTTAAAATCTCTAAAATGCAGAGACTGCCTGTGAACATTCAGCCACAGAATAAACACTGTTGTAAGCTGCTGAATACACACCAAGCAGACTATATATTTATGAAAACACTACCTAGACCAGCTCAGTGTGGTGTTACGTGGGCAAATTTCAAACGCATTAAACCCGAGATGGGCATTATGAAAAAGTTTTTGAAAGGCTTCTAAATTGAACAGTCTCCCTCTGCTTCTATACAGCTTTAAAACTCATTTTATTTATCTGTATCAGTAGCAGCCAGACAGGTAAATATACAGAGAGCAAAATGGAACACAAAGAATCAGGCAGTGTTCAGGGTGGTTTCTATAAAATATTCCATCACTAAGAATCATTGTTGAGGGAAGACGTTATCTTTGTGAACTTGCCACACACACAGAGGAATTTTTCTTGTAGTTTTATAAATGGGGTGCTAAAACGCTGCTGTAATTTACATTACAGATTCCATCGTCAAATGCAAGCCTATATAGACCTTCTATGAGAAAAACATGCATTTAACTTGGGGTTAGGGTTCCTAATTCTTGCAAAATAGCTTCTCTTGAGAATACTTTGAATAAATTTTTATGAGTAACTTTGGTTTTAAAGGATACCTTTTGGTTTTAAAAGAACCTTGGTTAAGGTTATTTGTATTTGCTCATACATATTTCATTCACTAAGATTTAACTGTGCATCTATAAACCCTTTTGCTTAATTCTGAAAAAATGTACATGTTTTAGAACTCTTATTAACATTTTGTCAAACCCCCCCCCTAAGAATAATTATTGCAGTTAATTTTCACAATTTTGCTTGGTTTTTTTGCTGACCTCCCCATGTATGGAAAACAAAACCCAGGTGGCTCAAATATTGCTAAAATATTGTAACTAAGAAGATTGATCTTCTCTCCAGACCACATGGTAATGGAAATTCTGAAGGGAAAAGCTGATGCCAGCATAAGATGGTCACTGCACTGAACACCACAGGGAGGGTGGGCAGTTTGCATCATTTTGCATCATCGTTCCTACTAAAAATTTGGTATCTGAGGAGGAAGAACCTCATATTCACCTGGTTTGCTTGAGGCAACCTTCAAGAGGTTTCTTTCCATGTATATGCCCTTCCTTTAGCACCTACCAGTACAAAAATGGATGTTCAGTCCCATGCTATTTTTCACTAACCCTTACAATTTTCAGTTTTTAGCTGCAATAATGATTTGTTGATTTATTGTACTATGCAGCTCTTAAAAAGTGATACTCATTTCTTGGCAGCAGTAGCAATTCCTTTCATGAATATAAAGTCTGTTGTGATACACACTATCTAAGCACAGAAGATGGTTCCTATCCAGAAAGCTTTATCACTCAGCTACAAACCAAAGGGGAACAAACACATGGGGACCTTTAGGCAGAGGACAGCACAGAAAAGATGAGATATTGAACTGTTTTCTGCTTATTATTAACACATCTTTCATTTAGTTTCTTCTAAAAGCTCAGCTCTCCAGTTCTCTCTCCAGTATTTTTGAGTTTTCTGGTTTTTCTCTGATACATGTACTAGTATTTAGGAAGTGAATATTAGAAGCTTATTCAGCTGTATCAATTTGTATAAATTTTATGCGGTGTGTTCCACATTTCTTTAATTTTATGCACACTACAAAAGCAATTAAATGCATGGAATTACAAAGCAACCAAGGAGGAAAAAATCCACTAACTTTGCTTTTATGTGTGAGAAAAGACAGATACATACTGAAAGCCAGTGTTAAGTCTATGCTGCTAAATAAAGTATATCAAGCCTGTTAAATCCAAATAAGCGCATATATAGACTATGGTATCTGCCATATTATCTATAAAGTTGTAAAACATAGCTGGCAATTTTAAAATTGGTTCTTTTCTAAACTACCTACCAAAATTACTTTAAAAAAAATAAAAATACATCCTTCTTTCTTTATACTGCATACAAATGTATGATCTATATTCTGTGGATATATGTTGGGTAGATGTGTATAATGGTGCAGCTACTGCATAGTTGCTATGATTATAATTCCCCAGACACAATCCTAAATGTCCTACACAGCTTTTTGGACTGAAAACCACACCAGGCCTGTCGAACTTCGGTTATTTGGTGGTTCAGAAGTTCTTGATGGGACTTGCAATGAATGATCTTTAGTTTCAGAGACAGCATAATTCAGATACAAAGGACATTTTCCATAATTATTACAAAACCAAGGAAAATACTACAGATATTAGAAAGTCATTGCTAATTGTGTGAATTAGAAATTGTGGCTTGCGTAGCATGAGGTCTGTGTTTCTAAGAGTACTGAAGCACTGCTGACACCTGCATGACTGGAATATATTGTGAGTACATGTAGCTATGAGTATCTAATGAATATTTGTTTCCTCCCTT
>JAVSBS010025513.1:44738-81441 GCA_033124195.1 Coracias cyanogaster
ACTTGTGTTCACCCCGTATGTCTCCTAACCTTCACTCTGCCCACTAACGCATCTCCCTTAGAGCTACATCTAGTTTATGTGAACTTTCTAACAAGCCTCCAAAAAGTCTTTTCAAGAGGTATGGGCACAAAAACTTAACTCTCCGCAACCTTATGGGAGGAGAATAGTGAACAGACAGAACTGAGCTGAATTCCAATCTAGCTTCTGAAACCACATTAAACCAAAGGACACAATCAAAACAAGAAAGACAAAAAAGCACACAGCCAAGCACAGAAAGATGACTTAAATCCAACTGTGTGCGGCTTTTTCTGACTGAACACCTCTTCCTTTACTGAATTTTGTCTGAAAGAAATATTTTATATGCCATGAAAAATCTGAACAAATAAAAATATACTTAGAGTTTCTGTGAGGAAATAAAAAACATAGATTTTTGGAGAAGGAACAATCTCTCCCTCATCCAATAATGTATCTGTCCTTTTTTATTCCTGTACAATTTATGACTAAATCCTTATAAACTATTAGTTAACATAATCACCCAAGACTATGTCAAAGAGAGAATTAAAATTGAGGATGCTCAGGTGAGCATCTGAACTACCAACTATAGAGAAGATGGACTAATGTGCAGAATAAAAATGAACAAAATTGGAATTTATTCCAGGTTTATCCCTGTCATAGATACAATAGAAAAGTATATTTACTGGGCATAATAAATGCCTGTAACTGAGCTTCACAAACAGAACTTTCTGTTTGGAAAAAGCCTTCACACATTAGATATATAAATAGTCATTGAAATAGCTGGAATGATTCTACAGCTCAGTAAAATAATTCTGAAGATATAGTTTAACGACAGATGGAATTATATTTAAATTTACTTTTTCCTATATGAGGATTCTTACCTCCTCCTGGAGTTAGTAGGTAAAACACATGTATCAACATACATTCCAACAATTTTGTAGGTATAGTCTTAGAGAACATTTTTATCCATCTTTACAGTTCAAATGTTAAGTTTCCACCTCCAATACATTACTGGCAACAAAGCCAACAGAACAAATACTGTAAATAAATACCCCTCTGGGTCTTTAAGTTTTGTTGAACATAAGATCAAGAGTCCTGAGACATGAGTTTGGCTGGAAAAGCCATCAGAATGTGTCTCCAGTCAATATGTGCAGTGTCTCAAATAGAGAAGTTTACAATTAAATGGACTAAAAGAAAAAACCTAACTCCTCCCCTAAGCAGTAGTATTTTTTTTTCCAGTTAATAAATGTTTTCCAAGTTAATTTGTTTGCTTTCTTTGCAAAATGTGTCAGAACTGGAATACATGATAGTGTAGTTCATGAGTTTGACTGGTAGTTGTCTGGAGCAAGCCAGTGCATGTCACTGAAGGAGGATGAAAAGTCTTCATGAGTTCCAGTACACTGAGAATGAAGAAGGCTTATGGAATTATATATGCAAACAAGTAACATAATCAGTACAGCACTTGATTTAATTTCTTATTAAATTCTGCTTACTATAGACTGTCCCCAAACTCTCGCTTTTCATATGTTGCATAATTTTGCACTGAAAATACTACTCTGTTACGATTGTTAAGGGGCAACTAATCACTCAGAAGAGTCACTGTGGATTCTGAGACATATTGTGTGAAACATTTTTAGGAATTATGGAAGACGAGATAGGTGAAATGCATGCACAAAAGGTCCTTCATAAGGATCAGACGGATCCTTCATGAGACATATTAGAACGTGTTTGTCTATTGTAAAGGAGCTTCTACATTCAACAAGAGTAGCTCTTCTGCAGTTGGCTGCTCCAAGGACTGAAGCAATAAGTTACACTATATGAGTTCACTGATGTTCAGGAAGCTGATAATGTTTGTCTCTGCCTTCTACTCTTATAGGCATTATGATTTTTTTTGCGCAAAATCAGTCTAGCAATCTGGAGGCCCAAGTGTGGCCAAGGTACAAATATTCTTTTCACAGACCTTTGCTTCTCTAGTAAATATTCTGTCTCATGAGAAAAAATACTAACTATGGCTGAAAGGCCCTTAGAAATAATAAACACAACTACAACATTTAATACATCAGGAGTATTTTTATGGGCTCCTAATTTATACCCCTCTATCAAAATATTTTCTTTGATCTAAGGAAAATCATAATAAGCCATTTTCTGGTTTGTCTATGAACTACTAAAAAAGACTGCAGATTTTTTTTGTGCCTCAAAAGCTCTCTACTTTCAATATTGGCAGATGGAAGGATTTGCCAAAAAGACACTTCTAAGAACTCTTTCTTCAACAGCATTGAAATCTACTCACTATTTTCTTAAATAAGCTTCCAATCTTTTCACAAATTATGTATGAAAGTAGAGGTTAGTATTTCAAGAGCTAGCTGGTTGATGAGGTAAAATAAAATAGTATCAAAACCATATACATTAAGAGATTGCAACGTTATCATAAACCTAGAGGTACTATGTCGGTTCAAACAAATTACAACAAACAAACTTGTTTGCAAGTAAAACCATACTGTACTTCATGATATTACAGCAATCAATACAAAAATAATCACCCAAAATAATCCATACAAATTCTCATCCAACAGTTAAATACTATTCAATTCAAGAATCTTAGGACAAAAGAGAGTATTTCAGTTAAAAGTAGAGATGTCTCACTTATCCTCATGATTGCTAATAACACATGAGATAATCATACTGTTGAGATGTGCCTGTTAGGTAGAACTTATCTGTAGTTTAATTTAATAGAACAGTTACTCATGGTCTGATAAGAAGCAGAGACATCCGTGGGGGAAAATCAACTATAGGAAGTGGCAATTTACAGATTAGTACCTTCTTTCATAAAGGTTTACAAATGTGTCCTAATTTCAAATACAAGAAAACAAAAAGGAGCTAGTGGAAACATTTACTGCATAAAAATTTAAACAGACTGCACCTTGCTACACATAAAAGGATTTTCTCCCTAAAGGTATGAGCCCTTTCATCTTTATAAACACGGTGTAAAAAAAAAACCCCAAACAACAGAATGCACTTATTTTTGGCCACATTAATTGCATGTCTAATTTTTCTTGTATGAGTGATCTCTTTGGGTTTAAAGGTACCACAGTTAAAATATGTGTATAAGTCCTGGTTTTAACCCTACATGTATGTACCATTATCTTTTGTAGGTAATTTCGGTATAAACAAATATGGGATCACTAATTCCAAAGTCCCTACATCCCAGATGAAATCAAAAGAGGCTGTGCATTATGTACACAATTAAGAATTTATAGTGAACAAATAAATGGATAATGAAAATTCCAAACTCCAAAGATGCCAGAATCAGTAAATGCTTTTTTGTTGTTTGTTCACCGTTTTGTTTTGCTTTATTTAATACAGTATGTTGATGTACTTTAACTTTCTCTCCAATATGCCTGTGTCCTCCTTCTGGACCATGTTTATTGCCCTTCCATCATCTAATTCTAAACATCTTTTCTAGATTTGCTAAAAGAATCTATCCTCACACAGCGCTTTTCCTTATCTGCTCTATTACCTCTGAAAGCGCTTACACTTAGAAAACATGACTATTAAAAGTATCCACAGAAATACAAACATAATTAATATCAGGCTATGTTATTATTTTGCAAAATACTGATATAAAGTCTTGTAAGATGAGGTCTTTCCATTTAAATTAATGCCTTATTAGAAAATATATTTAATTCCTTGAAGTTTTTTCTATACTACTATTTTAACATAACATCCATTTCTATTTTCTTGCCTAAATGTTATGAACAGCAGTACCATCCTTTCTTTATAAACATCTGCTTTACTCCAGTGAGAAGTGACACTACAGTCACTTTTTCAAATTAACGCTTAGTCACGTATATAATATTCACATGGCATATACATTCATTTCTTTTGTATAGAAATGTACATTCATGTGCCTTTTAATCTTAACCCTTATAATGAGTCCCTGGAAAAAATGCTTAATGTCCCTGTGCCTCAGTCTTTCTGGGTGAAATGTGAAGCTCATTTTGTTTTCTATGTCTGTACTGTTTGCAACTGTAAGGATAAAAAAAAGTCCTCTGAGCTCCTTCTATGTAGCTTTTTTCCACAAGGCTCCTCAGCACATTGATTTGACTAATGAAGCTGGTTACGGTCAGGACAGAGTTACCTAAACCCAAAAGGGTAATGTGTTTATTCCTGAATACAATGGAATAATCAAAGCCTAATTAATAAGGTTTCACATATGTATGTATATATAAAACTTACGTTTGTATTTAATTTTTACTAAAATTACTGTTCTATAGCATATGTCTACTGTGCACAGATATGTTCAAAGGCATTTTAAAAATAGATAAGCATTACTTTCTTTTCCCTTCTGTTTCGGAAGGTAAACAAAGTTGTAGCAATGTGTTTCATTCATACAAAGGACGCATCAAGAGAAAGATACTGAAGCTCTAAAATGAACTAAACCAGACTTTCCATTTTTAAAATAAACCTAGCCTAGTAAACTTATTTATGAACATACCATACTCCTTATCTCTGACATGGATGTGTCCAGTCAACCAGAAATTCAATGAGAGATTGTATCATCCTGTGCCTTCAGCTACCCTGTAGCTTGAAAATGCTTCATGGCATAAGACTTCTATGATTATTCAGTCTTCCCAAGGTATATATTAATTTCTGCAAACTCAGTTCAACTTGATCTAAATTCTAAAATGAACTAAACTAATTTATAAATTATTCAACTTTCAAACCACCTTTGCTTCTGCCTTTTCTGACTTCCTAATGGTCTACATTAGACATTTATCTGTGCATAGTTTTGAGGTGCAAGTATTACTTGTTGGTATTATAAACCCACCCATGCTCCAAAAAATACGTTAATAACAAAACCTTTCCTGGAATATATGAAAGCTGAGATGGCTGATAGGGTCAGCAGTTTAAACAGCCTTCCATATTGTTTAAATATATTTGTACAATATCAAATAACTTGTCTAGTATATCAGTATATTTCTATACACCACTTACACCAATTGTAGAAATAGAGTATTTAAAATAACAGGATATCTAAATAGCAATTGTCACTACCCTGCTTCCTTTAAATAGGGTAGAAGATAAAATGTTCCTGAAGTACTATCACCATGCTTCTATACCTCAATATTTACATTTTTATTTCATTTTCACATTTTATTTGGCCTGAAGGAGGTGAAAAAGGATTCAAGTTCTGAAGAAAACAAAACCCTATTCTTTCTGTCACCAATAAGCTATTTTCCTGCATGGTATGGATGATCACAAGGAAGAATAAATAGTTCAGATTTTGTGACAAAACCATGATGCCAAACACAATATAAACAGAACATGGATCAAAGATTTCTGAAAAGGCTGCGTGTGTTTGGCAAGATCCTCCAAACCAGCATTCTCTGGCCACACAATGCTTTACAATGTCAGTTTTCCATGACCAGAGCCAATTAGAGGAAATACCAGCAAATTATTGCCTGCTGAGGAGAGATTTCAAGCCAGGGTAGTAGGAAATTAACTGACAGTTCAGAAGCAAGTCAAAACTACCTCCCACGTCTGATGCAGTCCCTGGAAGTCAGACAGTTCTGCTAAAGTCTGTACAATATAAATCTATTGCTGCAATGCAGCACTAGGAAGTTTTGTGCTGTTACAAGAATTGCCCTCAACAAAACAGTTAAAACTTTTCTTGTGCTCTGTGTACTGCAAAGTTTAGTAGACATCAAACAAATCATTGCAGGGGTGAAAACGTGTATGTGTAGACATACATGAATATTTTTTTCTCCCAGTTTCCACCTCAATCCTCATACTGCCAGTTAGTATTTCTTAAGACTGTAACATGGTTTTGCCCTGTTTACTCTGAAGTTTCAGAGTTCATTTCAGAAATAGCGATGAAGGACTGATACAGAAGTCATGCAGGAATCCATGACTTCTGAGGACTAAAAGATTGTTTGATTATTTAGAATGTTTGCAATTATGGTTAAAAATAAGGAAGGAGAAACCAGAGAGCTTTTTCTGAATCTATTGTGTATAATATAGCTATTGACAAGTAGCCAAAGTTCTTAACTGACTTTATGTGTCAAGGTAACCTGTGTTCTGCAGACAGGTCCTCACTCCTAAAGGATAACCAAAAAAAACATCCCTTATGTGCCATATCTAGAGAAAACTAAGCAGTTGCCAGGAGACTTCCTTTTCCAGATTAAAAATGTAGTAGGTTCATCATCACTTCAGTGTTTGCAGATAATTTAGGGTATTAAATTAAACTACTGTAACTCAGCAGGGAGTTATGTTAAGGCTGTTTCATGGAAATTGTTATTATGAAGCCCTCAACACCAACATTTTATTTGTGCCTCCTACACTTGGGATTATTGCTGTCCTCCTGCTAAACTAACCAGCAACAAACAACCCTTGAAGAACACGTCTTACCCAAGAAAGCATAGGGTTTATGAAGTTGCACTACCTGTCCATTTTGTCACTTCCACAGATTTTTCTGAAACCCACTGAAAGTCAGTATGCTGAGGAAAAAAATACCCTGAAATGTTATGTACCCATTTCAGAGTCTTAAGGATCAACAGCAATACCTTAGACACTAATCTTTCTCTCATCTTAACAGCCATCTAGACACTTTTGCTGCAGTATCATCTAGTCAAAAGCAGTATTTACTGCACTAACCCCAGGCTAAATGTATCATGAAAGGCAGTAGCCTTTCACTACCTAATGCTGAAGTCTGAAAAAAAGAAAAGAGAGAGAAAAAAATACGTATAATATTGGCTTGTTTGGATTCAGAAAACTGGTTTGGCCTGAAAATTAACTATTTCCTTTTGTCCATTCCTAAATTACTCTGTCGCTAAAACTCATGTTTCAAGTACAACTGCTTAAAACAACAGTGCCTGAACACAATTTGTGTACTGGTTACACTGCCCAATAAACTAAATCTCTTCATTAGAACAGTCTCACCCTGCCACATGATCAAGCATGAGAGTAGTAAGAGGTCTTCATGCAGGGAAGGTAATCTGAACACCTAGCTGTGTGCTCAGCAAAATACGTAAACTGTTCTGAGAGATGTGAATGGCTGATTCTCATAATCTGACTGGTAAGACATTTGCACATGAATCAGGAGAAGATGCTTAGAGCTTTCATGACTTTTGTTGAAATGTACAGATCACAGGGGTTTTTTGTCCAGAACATCGTTGTCCGTAAGAGAAGCACTGGATGATATTTCAGAAAGTATCATCCCTAGTTCTATGCTTTGGTCCATGTGCTCTCAAAGGCTTAAGGCTCCTGGAAAAAGTGAAGACGTGACACTGGCTGTAAATCCTGGTTACAGAATTTTCTCTTATTTGCATCTCCCTGAACATCTGTGTAAAAAAGAGGCCATTATGATAGATTGCTCTCCTGATCCCCTGTACTTAAACCTTAGCTTAAAAATTTAACTGCTTTCTTCTTCAATCTGGTCCTCCATATTCAGATCCTGTCTCAGTGCTTCACTAGCTCATTCAACTGTCCATAACAAGTACATTAATAACACAAGTACTCTAAAAGGACATCAAAAACATGTTTTTTCCAGGCCCTTGTCTCAGGTACAGGTATCCTCTTTCTTTCTAGACTGATGGTATTAAACATTTGTGTTATTCAAAGGCAGAAAGTGAAATGAAGTGCTATTCACTTTCCTGACATAGACTAGAGAAGTGGCTTTTACTGAACCATCTCTTGGGAGTAATGTAATAAAAAGCCTACTTTTGGGCTAACCTGTTCGAATTGGCCCTCGGAGTCTCTAGATATATTCTTGACATTTGTATCTATAGCCTTCCCCATCCTCACCTTCTAAATAAAATGTAAAGCAAAACTTGTTTAATTTAGCTGAAGGTAAATTTAATGCTGGAAAATTATTGACTTGAGAATTTAAATTTAAACCCTCTCATCAGAGAAGAAGTACAAGCTATTTAGCAGAATTCTGCCTGCAGGTGCAGCACGTGATAAATGGAGCAGAATGTTCCAATCACTTTTTATTTTATGGGGATAATAATTCTCTATGATTGATTTCCATTCATTTTTCCTTGTCTCCCTAACATGCACATCCTGACTATTCCTTTTCTTGCAACTTTTGCCTAGATTCTCCATCTCCTCTCTAGCACTTGGCTTCAGCGTTATTAAAATTTATGGACTACAGAGAATTATTTCAGACTACACCCTTTCCTCAGTTTGCCACAACGATGTGCATGAATATACATTCAAATGATTTATACTAAAAGGTTTCCTACAATATCAGATTATTTTCCCTATTCATAAACATTGTCCTCCATTACTTTTTAAGAGAGGCTTCTGCTGAAGGTATGACTATAATGTAACGTTCGTTTTACTACAGTCAAATTTACAGTATCAAAAAAAATAAGTCATTATGATAATAAAGCTAAGGAGACAAGAAGATAGAGTAGTCAGCAGGTATATATTTACTAAAGTCAGGCACCTGTAACATTCATTTTTAATGATGGAGGAGAAACCTAAACATGTATCTAAAATGATCATTAATAAGATTATTGTAATTGCACAGAAAATACAGCTCTTTACAAGCTTGCTCATCCCTTAGCTGAAGTATGGTAAATTATACATATTTCTACAGCCTTAAGAGCTGCAGAATATTTTGCTTACCCTTTATGATCAGGTAAATTAAAGAAATCACAGGAATTTGCTCCTTCTCTCACCCATCAGCTACTTCTGAGGCTACACCGTATTCTGTTAAGCCATTAACTAAAAACACACAGTGAAACTTGGAAAGGTATCTTCAGAATAGGTTATCTCCTCATTCTGTGCATTTGTCTTTTCCTGGCTACACTTAAACACTTCACAAGAGAGTTTACTAAAAAAAAGTCTTAAGCAGAATGCAATCAGACTTAAGCAGTTACTTTGGATTCTTTCTTGTGGACTCTGAGCGTGTGGTTCCTTATTAATACATTAAGCCTCAGGATATATGTAAAGGGCTCTACCAAAAAATGAAAGTAACATTGTGAAAAGGTTACAGAAAAAGCATTAAGAGAGCAAGCATGTGATGGAAAAACTCTAGCACAAGTGGAAACTATAGTCCTTTCATAAATACAAAATTATTCTAATTTTATATTTAAAAAATCAAGCATACAGAGACAATGGTAACAACAGACACAGTAACACTCAACAGAATATTCTTTGCAGACTGAGATGTTCATTCTCAGTGCTATGTCCTTTTATTACAGCAAGGAAAAGACAATGTGAAACAACCAGTTAGGCAGGAGCAACAAGCTGGGCTTTGCATCAAAAATTAATTTTCTTGAATTAACAGTGGAGTTACCCATGATACAGGGACTTCCTGAAAGCAGATTTGAAATTTAACAAATTCATTAGGTGATCAAGTGCTCACTAACACAATTAAGTTTTACTTCTTTAGACCTTTCAGAAAAGGCTTCAAATTTTGTTCAGACATACTCCAGGTTTTGGGCTACCTTGCAAAATTCTTTCTCCATTTTCTTCTAAATTTTTAGTCAATTTTTAAGTGATCTTTTTATCACCAAGTATACTGGATACTCGGTTTGATTGGATGTTCAGAGAATGAACTCAAATTTTGTTGCCTTTATTCAATGTTGAACTACATTAGCTTACTTCATGAGCAAGATAGTTGAAACTTTATTTTTCATGCAAAAGAATGAAAGATCTAGCTCAAATATAATTTGCATGTTTGTTTTGGATTGTCAGGATTTTTTTCTTCCTGTCTTGCACAGTGTGACTGCCCAAACACAAATCTGTTCAGTTAGAATGCAGCTAATTTTCAGTGACTCAAAATTAGAAGTATAATCTGTGCTAATGCTTAGTTCTCAGTCTTGTTCTTCTTATTACTTGCTACTACAAAAGATGTTTTATGACAGATTAAGGGAAGGTTTTCCCTCTTCAGATACATAGAAGCTTTAAAGCTTCACTTTTGAAATTGCAGCTGTCTCCTTGATCTTGAATACTTTGGCAGGTGCTTTCATACTTTTTATTAAGTCTACCTTAGGATTACCTTTCCCTTCAAAGTTTTGAAACTTTTACAGGGAAAAAAGGCAGCCCACTTTTGAAATTTGCAATTGAAGACAGAAAGCAGAAGTGAAATCATTAAAAATATTGTCACTGGGAAGCTCAAAGGAAGGCATTATTCCAACTCCATAAAAATCAATGACATCAAGCAAATGTTATATTTGTTTAGAAAGACAGATGAAGAACAGACATCAAAAGGTTATCTGAAGATAAAACCCTTTAACTCTTCAAAAGGTACTTTTTAAAATGCAGACTGCTACAGCGTAACAGCTGATCCAAAAATGAATACTCAGATGTAAAAAAATTATTATCCCAATCATAACATATGTAATTTATAATGCTGTACACACATGCACATACATTATTATTTACATTTTGCAATACATAATTCTGTCACTTTGTGTTAATGAAGTTAAGTCCCTAACTGATGTCCTATGTGGTAAACACAGAGAAGAAATACCAGAAGTAGATCAAGTTATATGGGGGATTTTTTTCCAGAGCACCTAAAGGCAATGCTTGCATGTTACTGCCATTTGGGTTGTATGTAAAATAACCCTCTAGCCGTAGAAGCCAGTATTAGGAAGTGAATGTGTGACGTCTGTATATAAAGGACAGCTACAATTTTCAAAGTGGAACTAGAAGTATAGGACCATCAGCTTACAGAAATTTAACAGAAGCCGAAACCTAACTTCCTTTGGCCCTTTGAAAGCCTAAAATTTAACCTATATGAAGCACTGTCAAAATTAATAGATTCAATAAACTATGCAGCCAGGAGACCCTGTCACCATCACCCTTGATCATAACCTGTGTAACACAGAACACAGGAATATCCTGAATCAGTTCCTTCTGCAGCTCCAATGGACATAGTTTCATTGGAGCTTATCTTTCCAGAATACATCCAAACAATCTCTTTTTAACAGCTTCTAGTTCATTAAGCCGTACGTGGCTCTCTGGTACTGTATCATTCAATTCTCCAAATCAAGATGCTATGCAGTACCAATATTTGCACAAGTCTCTGTGTATCAGTTGGTTTTCATTATCATGTAGTATGAATTTCTGTAATAAAGATACTAGGTTAGTTTTACAACATTTATTTTATGTAAAACATATAAAATCAATTATGTTTTGCTCAAGTCTTTGTTAATATCATTTCTTGATAGTCATCCCATTCCTTTGTGTGTCATCGCTGACAGTGCAGCAGAGATCATTCCTCTCCAGCCTTTCAAAATTTTGGCAAAATGTTTGGGTTTTTTTACCTCTCTAGTATCTTGTCTCTTACACAATTCATAAGATCTGCCCAAATGATCTACAGTTTCAAGCAATTTTTTTAGAAATTGTTATATACACATACTGTTATTTACAGGCATATATATATGTATACATATACACCCATAAATAATCATGTGGCCTCCTGATTTAC
This sequence comes from Coracias cyanogaster, assembly GCA_033124195.1. Classification (NCBI taxonomy): domain Eukaryota; kingdom Metazoa; phylum Chordata; class Aves; order Coraciiformes; family Coraciidae; genus Coracias; species Coracias cyanogaster. The sequence continues at coordinate 56,197 of JAVSBS010025513.1, forward strand.
AAAAAGACAGCTTTGGGACTTATTCCTGACATGCTACGATATTAATTCTAGAACAGGAACTATTTCTCTGTCACCATCATTAATAAAAATCCATTACCTGGCTATTTTCTGGGATAACATGAATAATTCCACTTTTTCTGCAATACTGGCAACTGTGTAACTCTACAATTTGTTAATGGTCCTAAACCTACTGAGCGTACCCTTTACACCAGATATGACTTATTCTTATGCCTTAGTTCTCCTGGTCACGTATTTTCACTGTTCACTTAAAAGTCCTCCACTATTTTTGTGTTTTGCATCTTCTTGTACCTAGGGTATAATTAATAGCTTTCTTTTCCAAATATGTGGTGGTTTAATTCCATTAAAGCAGCTCAGCCCCACACAGCCACTCACTCACTCACCCATGGTGCGATGGGGGAGAGAAACAGAAGAGTAGAAATAAAAAATTGTGGGTTGAGATGAAGACAGTTTGATAGGTAAAGCAAAAGCCATGTGCACGAGCAAAGCAAATCAAGGAATTCATTCCCCGCTTCCCATCGGCAGATAGGTGTTCAGCCACCTCCAAGAAAGCTGGGCTCCAGCACATGTGACAGCCACTTGGGAAGACAAATGCCATCACTCCGAATGTCCGCCCCCCCTTCCTTCTGCCTCCCCCAGCTTTGTATGCTGAGCTTGATGTCATATGGTCTGGAAAATCCCTTTGGTCAGTTGGGATCAGCTGTCCCAGTTGTGTCCCCTCTAAGTGTCTTGTGCACCCCCGGTCTGCTCACTGATGGGGTGGGGTGAGGAGTGGGAAAGGCCTTGATGCTGTGTAAGCACCGCTCACAGTAACTAAAACACCCCTGTGTTATCAACGTTTTCAGCATAAATCCAAACCATAGCCAATACTGGCTACTATGAAGAAAATTAACTTTATTCCAGCCAAAACCAGCACAACTACTGAAAAAATACTTTTTGTTGTTGTTTTTCTGAGTCCTCCACTTTGCCTCATATGATTTTCTTTTGAGAGCTGGCCTGCATCAAAACAGCTAAAAGAGCAGTCAGCGTAAGATCAGGTCTCCCTGAAAAAGTTTAAAGTAGGCCTGTTCTGCTTTAGCATTTTAGCAAGACCTTAAGGCCAAATTTTGGGTCCAGATGCACTGTGCAAGGCAAACATTTGATGACAAAAAGATCCTTTCACTGGGGGAGCACCACATCACTCCAGGGCCTCCCCTGTCAGTGTGTGCACCTTCCTCTGGGGTTTGCTGTGTCTGAGATGAGTAGAAGTACTTGACCTGAAGCTCTACCATACCCAAGAAGCAATAGCAAGGCGTGCGGATTCAAAAAAGCGAGCAAAAGGATAGAGGAGCCAAGATTAGCTTCAGATCACAGTCAAAGACTCCTTCAGATGTGGATCTGAGCTTCTGGTTTCTCTCCAGAAATCTAGATGAAAAATCTGGTTCTCAACAGCCCTCAGCTTTCAGAGTCCAAAGGACACAGAAACTTCACTAACAGTTCTCTTACATTTCCCAGTCCTGAACTTATAAGGACTATAACACCCTTCTCACTATTAATTCTTAAAGTAAAAATGAATCTGAAGTGTGTGATCCATACACACAACTCTAAATTGGCAATCCAGATTTCTGTTTGCTTCCAGCCTTAGGATTTATATTGCAATCCATTTCAGAGCAATGAGGAATTCAAACTATAAAATAGAAAGCTGCAATAACAGCAGCCTGCATATTATTATGGCATAAATGAAGGAGCTTGAGAGATTTCTGTCTTTGGTTTTGTTTGTTTCTTTTAGGATAGTTTTAATGAACTAATAGTCCATGTTTTAAATGGGAAAAAAAAAAAAATTAATTGAATTTTAGGGTAAGAACTCGAATCTCTCAGTATTAGCGATACTTTTCATTTTTGTTCCATTATTTATCAGCTGGCCCAAACTACTGTTAAATTTCATAGGAATGACAGTAGTCCTTTTATCCCTGCATTGTGTTCTGTGGGTTTGGTGAACTGCACATCCCAAGAAATACCAAAATATCCTCCTAGTTAGGTTGTTGTAAGGTGCTGCTAAAGTCTGACGCTTGGAAATAAATGTGATGAGGTGGAAATATTTTGCAAAGCATTAGGACCGTTTCAATCAGTTCAGCTTTCTGAAATGTGGAAAATAAATACTTCAGCAATTACTGCGATGTTAAAACATGCACAACAAAAAAAAGAATGTGTAGAATCATTTGCTCCATTCACTGTAAAATACACAAGTAAAAATGAGATTCACAGAGATTTCTGTCTTAATTGTAAGTATTTTCTGCATCTAAAGTAGCCTACAGGAATATTTATCTTTGCGTATGTTTGTTCTGAGCATTGCTCAAGAGTGTTTTAAACATCATAGTAATTATAATACTCATGGATCTCGAAGATTCCTTAAATAATTGTATGTGTACACTACACATGAGCTATATATATATTAGTTGAGGAATCTTTGAGATTCCTTATCTCATGTATCATTTCTCATAAGAAAATTCAAGCAATTTCCTCCAGAAAAAAAACAACACTGCAATGTCAAATCCTATCTTTCTGCTTTCCCAGCTTTTCAGTTATATAGTTGTTTAAAACAATGAAAAATACTTATATTCCTGGGAGAATAATCAGACTGCTAGACTTCCCATGTATTTAGTGATTATCTACTCTCGAAGGGCCCCAAGTATAAGCACCACACAAGTATAGTTTCACACGTGCACAAAAAAACCTAAAGGTAAGCATTCATTAAAACCTCATTCCACCAAAGCTAGGAAACAGAGCATGACTTCTTGCTGGGTTTTGGTTTTGCAATGAAACCTATCTAGGTATCTAATGGATTCCTTGTTGCTTAAACTCTTACAGAACAGTGCATCTTCCTCATAAATATCCTATTGCTGCAGCAAAAATTCAAAGATTAAAAGCAGCTAGCAAAGTTATGAGTGTTGTAGGAGGCAAGGGCAGATGATCCCAAGGCTGAGTATCTCTAAAAGCACCTATCAGCCTAGCCAACTCTACAAAAAGAACAGAGGAGGAGCAGGTGTTATATTGCTTTTCACAGAAAACACACATAAATGCATAAAAAGAAATGTATGTACTTCCTTCTCAAAGTTTAAATGAATCTTTCAGTTGTAAAACAACTGTGGCTGTACTCTTCATGCTTTTCTCCTTTTTTGGTATCTATCACTGATCAGAGTCTACTTTTCTTGCACAGACATCCTTTCCTGGACCAGCGATGCAGTACAAAGATGTTACCTGGGACCCCTTTCACCAATTGACAGTCATAACATTTCCACTGCATCTCTACTTTGCTCCCACAGGTTTTACTCTGAATCATGTTAGGCTTATTCATTTTATTTCATTGATTCTTAATATTATTTTACAACATTGTTTAGATAGTTCTTTCTTTCTGGAAGCCCCAGACAAAAGAGAATGATATAGCTTATTTTTACTGCAATTCTTGCACGTTATAAAGAAAGAAAAATGTTTGCTTAGCTACATTAGAGGTGAGCACTCTTTTCTCCAATATCTAGCAACCATAATTAAAATATATTAATTAAATATATTGAGAAAGTTTGATTCATCTACCATTTAATTCTTTGACAACAAAAATCTTTACTGGAACACTGTTATGTTACAACAGGTAGCTGCAACAAGAGAACAAAGGAATGAACTGGTGAAGGCAAGTTGCTTCTGAAAAGCAAAATTTGGTCCAAATTTTTTGCCAACACCTAATGCTTCTTAGTATTAAAAGTAGACTTGGATACTTTTTACCCAGTGACAGCAGACCTGGGACAGGCATCTTACAGGTGCTTCGCTTCCCCTTTGCTGATCTGCAGCTAGGCTCTAAGAATGTCGCTAATATTCATACTGTCTTATTTCTTTCCTACTTGATATAACCCTACTTAACAGCCCTTTCCCTGCCTTTCTATGCACTTCTGAAGGTCCTTTTGCTGTTGGCTGCTCTGTTTAAGCTCTATTCAGTTTCACTTAATAGTGAACTTAAATTTCTAGTACACTTTTGAACACAGAATGTCCTCAGTGACCTTTCATCTTCCAGACAACTACAACAGCCAACAAAAAAAAAAAAAGGAGGAAAGCACAACAGATAAGTTAGCTTCTTGACACAAACACATGAAATCAGACAAGAAAATCCCATGGAAAAGTGCTGGCATTCTCTTTTCAGGTAGGTTGGATGTTTGAAGAACCAGCAATTCCAGGTTTGTTTCAAGAGAAAAAAAAAACAACTTTTTAAGCACACACCCTCCAGTATTATGAAAAAACATGCTGAGCCAGCCTACTAGTAAAGAAACAGCCTGCGCATGCTTTTCCCGTGACACTTTGTACACCCTTGCCAGAAGTGACATTGCAATAATGTCAAAGTCCTGCAAGGTCTAACTGTGCTGCAGCTGCTGAATCTGAGCCTGGACTGCCACCTCCATCTCCCCTGGGACACCTGGCAGCTGCCCTCTCTATTCCCCTCATGCACCCACTTGTCAGCTTGGGCAGAAGGCTCCTGAGAAGCCTGCTCAACATTCAAAACCTGAGAGCAAAGCAGCACACCCTGCTTGCACATGAGTAACTGCATCCACTGTTAAGCCAAGCTCCACCACAGGGATCTCACACATGTTGTGTCCAGGCAGTGACAAATCTCTTGAGATCACAGGAGATCCTCTATGTACAGGCTCCCTGTATTACCTCTGCTACTTAACAACTGACCCCTGTACTCAGCACTGGTGAGGCCACACCTCAAATAATGGGTTCAGTTTTGGGCCCATCACCACAAGAAGGATATTGAGGTGCTGGAGTATGTCCAGAGGATGGCAACAAAGCTGGGGAGGCATCTAGAGAACAAGTCTTGTGAGGGGTGGCTGAGGGACCTGGGGTTGTTCAGTCTAGAGAAAAAGGAGGCTCAGGGAAGACCACCTTGCTGTCCACAACTACCCGAAAGGACATTGTAAAGAGGTGGGTATCAGTCTCTTCTCCCATGTAACAAGATATAGGACAAAAGGAAATGGCCTCAAGTTGAGCCAGCCAGGGATTAGATTGGACCTCAGGTAAAATTTCTTTACCAAAAGGGTTGTCACGCATTGGAACAGGCTGCCCAGGGAAGTGGTTGAGACACCATCTCTGAAGGGATTTAAAAGACATGTAGATCATGGTGCTGAGGGCCATGGTTTAGCGGTGGATTTGGCTGTGCTGAATTAATGGTTGGACTGCATGCTCTTAAATGTCTTTTCCAACCTACTGAATATTATGGTTCTGATTCTACTCCTTTCTTGATGAATCACTTATGCAGACATAGGATGTTAATAGTAGAAACCACACTTTTCTATGGGCAATGTCATTTTCCTAGAGCTGTTTTTCATGAGGAAAAAACCAAACTGCTGTAATTACACAGGCTCTGCATTATTTCCAGTAGGAATATGAAAAACACCTGCAGAACATTCCCCTGTTCTCCATCCTCCTCTCTTCCCTACAGAGGCTTCCTTTTATCACTCCCAAAGCTGTCAAGCTTCTTAGGAAATAATCAGGCTCGACAGTTCTGAGGTTAAGAATATCATCTTGTTGTCTTACATCTCATCAGACGCACTGAACAATTTATCACAGTCCACACAGCAGGGTTGCACTATCTCATATTAAATGCAAGAGTCTTATCCAAAAATGTGATCCTGTGTGCGGTTAGTGAATTTGGTTTGAAACACCATGTATTTATTCAGATCTTTGTTTCAGTGTTAATCCTCCATCTGACAGCACCTCGGATCTCTTGCTAAACATTGCTATACAAATGTCGGTTTATGCTAATTAAAATGAAAGATTTCAGCTATTGTTTATTTATTAATTCAACCAAGACACTTGTAAATAAGACAGAACCAGGGCAAGGGGTGACGAGAAGGCAAATAAAACCAAAAAAACCACCACACCACTTTCATTAGACTTGCAAATTGTATATGCAGAGTATCAACTTTGGTCCATGAAAATTAATGGTTTGTATCAGAGCTAGTTATTTCCTCTTAGATTACATCATTTATTTTAGACCAATTATAAACAAACAGTAACTCTGATACAATCACAAATGTAATAACTACACCAAAATATAACACTCTTTTATGGATCATAAAAAACCATCGCTTGTGGAAAGGATTATCCAAAATTTCACTAGTTTGGATAGTATCATTGTAGTGACTTAGCTGCTGTTACCAGGATATGTAGTTAATAAAATATTGTCTTTATTGTAGATCTCAAGGAATTTTCCATGTCTCTTGCTCCTTCATTTCCACCACCCCCTCTTTCTACATAAACATACATAACATGTATGTGTATGTATATATATATACAGACACACAAGCACCTACACTCCAGATCTGCAGAATTTGTCTCGTTTACACAAAGTTTGGCGCAGATCCTTCCTGTCCATTTGCACCTGACCAGAGCAGCACATCGTGTGTTTCATGCTCCTCTTAAAGCCAAAAATCAGGAGGGGAATGATGAGTAAAGTACAGAGCTGGCAGCAGAAGACCCTTGTCCAAGCTTTGTCACTTGTTCACTTTAACAGAACAGGCTCAGAGAAAAACATGGCTACTTGGCAGAGCAAACCACTATTTTTTTTGCTGTGATATTCCAAGGAGACTACTAACAGCCAGCTCACCTACAGCACAGAGTCTCATTACCTATTTTAGAGGAGAAGACGACAATGAAAACCGTCTTGAAGGCTGTGCATGAAACTTCATGTCATGAAAATAAAGGTCATTTGCAGGAGGGGGATTTTCAAGGCCTTGAAAGACCAGCCTGACTCTAAGGAACATTCAAATGCAGCAAAGAAATTCAGACTGAAAACAAGCACAGAAATCTCAGTCTCTTTAGCTTCCAGCCAGGAAGAGTCAGTATCACAGCCACATTGGTACAACATTTCTCTGTGCTGAATCTAATGAAGAGACAGGCCATGTCCACCCAATGAACAAGGGAAAACCTAATTAAAACCCTCTCTGTATCCCAGCAAGACATGCAACATTATCCACACATGGTTAAGACACAGCCCACTTGTACACCTAAGTAAGCACACTGCATTCCTACCCACTTTTGAGGAACTTCTCTGTGAAAATAAGGCTGAATTTATTCCTCTTCCTTTTTTCTGCATTACAAATTTATTTAAATTTACGAGCTTTCCTTTGAGCTCATTTGCTATTCTGTGGCTCCTAAACTAGCTGCTTCTAGAATGCCAATTAAGACAGGTGGGTCCTATTTACTGATGTCCTCAGTTACACAAGGGGATAGCAGAGATTCTAGTCTGTCTTACATAAAGCAGCAGTATGATGACAGCCCCACAATAAGGATTTTATTGTGGTTTTCAGATAACTGCCTTCACTAAATGAACCTACACTGTAATTCCAAAAAAAGGATTTTCTTTAAAGGACTAGATGCTGTAGTAATTTTGTATTAGTATACATGCACCTATGCATGAGAATTCAACTCAGATCTGTTCTGCATGTTTACCTGTAGCCAGAACATCATATTTATAAGAAAGACTGATCACTCACCTGAGCTGGCTATCACTACAGTTTCTTTCATCCTTGCGGTTCTTCTTTCATCTGGATTCCTCAGTCTGTTACAGTTTTGCGTAGAAACTGTTGAAACCTCCAAATTGCAATTTTTAGTATGAGCCAGGAAAACTTGAGGTATGTTCCCCTTAGGCTCTGCTGGTCTCTAAAGTGTTAGTGCAGTTGACTTCTTGTAGTAAAGAAGTCACTGATTTACCCTATTGTTTTGTATTCTATAGGCATTTTATATTAAATATCTCCTACATTCAAGCATATTTTATCACAGGGTGCCTTTACACCAACTCCTCCAGCATAGTGCAGTACTCTTCTGTTAATGTTCTCATTTAGAAGAGAGGATTAAGGCAATTTCTATAAGAAAAGACTGAACAATGAAGGGATCAATAAAGTGACTAAATGTTGAGAATACCGAAAGACGGACAGATCAGTCACATCTTGCATGAAGCCATGGTGAGCAAAGAGACTACTGCAGTGAGAGACAGGGGACTGGACGGGAATCTCCAGTCTTACCATTATGGCTACAGGGGAGAAAAATCATGCCTGCTTTTAGTCTGTGGGTCTACAGCTTAGCTCTGACTGAATACTTGAAGTTATCAGACAACAACCCTAAATCTAGTGTAATTTCCTTGGTTTGTCTGAATTGCTATCAAAATATTTTTTACAGACAACAAAATTCACTGCAGTGAAAAACATTTGTGGTGTAACAAACATGAATAGAACCAGTGTTTAATTAACTGGCAGAAGAGAGAGTAACAAGTAGAAATATTTCTGTCATGATTTTACACATCTTTCCGTTTTCAACAAGTGTAAGCAGAAGGAAGACATACGGCAACTGTAAAAATATGTGTTTAGAGGCCGTAATCTTCGCAAGAACGTACTTGTGGTAATGCTGATTTTTTGAAGTAAGAACACCTAGTTTCAGAATCCACTGTTTACTGTTCAGATCTTCCAAAATCTGGACCCACATTTATGTCTGTGTGTGAACAGATTCCTACTTTACTGAAATGGATTTTTGAAGGGTGTCAAATCTTCTCAGAAAAGGATTATCTCTATCTCTGTACACTCTTATACAATGAGGTACTTGAACTGTATCACACACCACAAGTGCAAAAAAAATTTAAAAAAAAGGAAAAAGGTGAACTAAGAGGTGGGATGCTAACCCAGCCTTAGATCTTTGGCCACTTTCTTTGCTGTGCTGGAAGATTTTTGTGTAAGAATTTTATTTTTCTTCCAGATGTGGTAAAGTAGAATCTGATCTATAATTGTTGTTCAAGATTAAGGTCCTATAGACAGAATTATATTTCAGCAGTTTAGAAAAATACCTTATTTGACCTAGGATGTGTTTTCGGAATGCAAAGAGCTTTCTAAAATTGTTGCAAGAAATTGTTGTTCTTACCTTAGAAGTAATTTGATCCTGTATGCTATTCTCAGGCTAGAATCCCCATGGCATGGCTTAATATTCAACACTACAAATATCACACATACGTAATTTCACTTCAGTCTTCCCCTCAAAGAAAAATTTGATAGCTAAAGTAATATGCAAGAATAATGAGCCTACAAAAGCTATTCTGAGTATTCATGCCATTTTTTTTACAGTCATCTGCTCTAACTAAGATACATTAAAATCAATGGGACACTACTAACAAACTGAGACAAAGTGCCCAGTCCATCAGCGAACAGAAATGAACAGCAAGTCATTTCTTATGCAGTACATGCATTAGCCAATACCAGTATTGAAATCTTATCTTCAGTATCCTCCAACAACAAATCCTGAGCACTTAACCAAACAATTTTTATGTCATGCAAATACAAGAGAGCATATACTCTTGTACTTTTTTTTTTTAAACAAATAGGTGAAGCTAAAATCCAATACATAAAATATAAGGGGGGGGGGGAAGGACACACATTAAGTATAGTAAATGCAGGGGGAGGAAGGTGCTTAAAAGTTTCTGTAGTTGGCTATGGAGATTTTAAGTTCATTTCTTATTTAATCAGGAGGATCTCTGAGGCAGTCATTTAAGTATTGAACTAGTTTTTCATGTGTACATAGGTCAACAATCTTTTAATGGCTATCTGTAGATAAAAAATAGTTTGAGGTTAAAGAAACCTCAGTACACAATACTCAGAAACAGTAACTATTAATCTAAATCTCCACTTAAGTCAAAATCACTAATCTGTATGTCCCATATTTTAGCTTTAGGCATTTTTAAACAACCCAAGATTACTTTTATAGAAATAGTGCTTCTGGAATCGATCTGAGGAAACTGCAAGAAATTAAGCTGTGACACGGTTTTCAGAAATTCTGCAAGCTTATAATGGATTCAATACCTTTCATGGCCAGTGGCCTCTGCATAAAAAAAGTTCTAAGACCAAAGTCCAAGGGAACTGATTTTTGAATAAAAAAAGTTTATGCCCTGACGACCCTGAATAATCATCAAGCAAATCTTTTATTTCATCTATTACTCCCTACCTAGTGGCTTCTTAGAATTTACCAACTATTTGATGCTATTTGCAATTTACACACTAGCGATGTGTTTTGGATTACAGTCTTCCTAAAAATTTGAACTAACTGAAAAATGGCAAAGCTAAGGAGCATATATCTTAGGGTAACTTAGAATAACTGTGACAGCTTCTTCATGAAGTCCTTCAACTTGCATCTTCTACAAATAATTTCTGGAGCCAGTAACGTCATGGCTGATTGAATAGCTGGATTTGTGGGAGTGAATTTAAGATCTCAAAGAAGCAAGCTGCATATACACTGCATTTATGGTTATATATGGTTGAGTACCTGCATAGGCAAACAGTCTTCATTTCGATACCATACATACTTTATCATACCTCTGCAGTATATATACTCCTTTTCGATCTCCTGACTGTAGTTACTTCTACACCATTTGAACTTGAGCTTTGTTAAAAACATTTTGGACCTGACCAGACTCTAAAAAAAAAAAAAAAAAAAAGGGGGGGCCCCCAGAATTTTAACTAAACTATCAAAAGGTACAATAGATATAATATTGTCCTGTCTTTCAGGTTTATTACAAGTAAGAGTCAAAATTTATGTGGTTTAATCTTATTACATCTATAAACACACCACAAAATATATAAATGACAGTGACAATGGGATTTCCAGTGACACAATAACATTTCGAATTGCCTCCGACAAAAATCTTTGATTTTAAAATACTTGCTGACTGTCAAAGATAAGCTTAAAGGCATGAACTCTTCTCCCTCAGTGTTTTTTGAAAAGTAGTCTCTACAGAGGAAGAAAGTAAGGACACCTTCAAAATCCCAATTTTAATTTGATTTTCAATTCTCATAAAAAGGTTTCTTTTCATTATTCATTTCTGTAGGCTCCTGAGGCTGCTTTTCAGATTTCCAAAGCAGCAGTGCTGGAATTCAAAAAACTACACGGCATCTAAAAAATAACAGGAATTAAGTTTTACAATAATTGCAGTAATTAAATAACCAGCTTTGCCAGGTTCAATTTAAATGAGATTACTTAATGGATGAGGTTTTTTCTCTCCCTTGGTCCTATCAAAATAAGCCCCATGTTTCTTTAAATGATGCTTGCTGATAATATATACCTGTCATGCCATTCCCTTTGAGTGCTTGGGGAAATAAAAATTCATAGCAATTGATTGCCCTGTGTAGCCATGGATCCAGATGCCCTTTCAAATATTCATAAAGATCTTAAAGAGGTCCCTGTGGATCCCATTTGTCTGCTCTGTATTTATATATCCCTCCAGTCTTCAGAAAAATTGTCAAACAAAAGTCACTTTAGCAACTAGATATATTGACTCTTCCTACCTTGTAGATTTTTTGTATTCTCATGTTGTGCATTGTGAGGGAAAAAAAATGGAATAAGACGAAGAAATGTTTAGGAGTATCATACACCTAGTCTTGGAAGTTCTTCATTAAAGCTGGGGGTTTGAAAATTGTTACTGATCATACACAGATGAAAGAAAAGGAAAAAAGTGTTAAAATTGGAGTCAAGTAGAGCAAAAATCTGTGATAAAAATAAAGGACAAAAATGTCACATTTGCACTCAAAGTCAGACCACTAAATTCAGAGCTACATGCTTGCTGAGCATTCAAAACCTCTCACTGAGATCAATGTAAAGATTAAGTACAAACATAAAGCAATTTTTTATAAAGTTTAACGCTCTTTTAGAAAATTTTTCTTGGCATTAAGTGCGTGAAGCATATCTTATTCAACTGTCAATTTAAAGAGATCCTCCTTTGACCCCTTCTCCCTAGAAAGTTACCCATTTACTGAATCCCAAGAAAGTTGGGAATAACCTTTAAGCCCTTTTGTAAATACTTTCTAATACTTTCACAATTCTATTCAAAAAGCCATGGAGCAGAAGCTGTTCATCCAACCTTATAGAAAAATCCATACCAGTTTGCAGGATAAAATTCTGGCCGCATAACAATTTAGGAGTTAGCAGTCAGTTCCCATTTCTATTTTTCATACTTAGTGAGATTTTCAATTTCTATTTATTTCTCTTTTAAAGAGAATATTCCAAAACTATGTTGAAAAAAACATTATAAGCAGAAAACGGTGGAAACAACAAATGCTCCATGAGCTCTTCAATCCTCACCCTGTTCTGCAGCAGCTGCAATTAACTTGAACAGGCCATCACTACTGACACAGTCCCCATACTCTTGCTTCTGCCGGGCAGGACAACAAGAGGGCAACAGAGAGCCACAACCTGGCCAGGCAACGAGTCTTGTCCATCACCAGTCATTTTCATTCTGCTGCTTAGGTTAACAACTGCAGTTCAGAGTCCAGGAGTTAATCAGAAATGTAGCAGCTGTTGTATCACCTATGAAGTAATGACAAGCTAAGCTAATGTCCATAATCATAGAAGGTACTGGGTTGGAAGGGACCTCTAGAGGTCATCTAAGTCCAACTCCCCTACAATAAGCAGGGACATCTCTAAACTAGGTCAGGTTGCTCAGAGCTGCATCAACCTGAGCTTGAATGACTCCAGGTATGGGCCCTCCACCACCTCCCTGGGCCACCTGTTTCAGTGCTCAATCACTCTCATATTAAAAAACTTTTGCCCTTTTCTAGCTTAAAACCATTACCCCTCATCCTCTTGCTACAAGCCTTTGAGAACAGATCTTCCCCTGCCTTCTTACAGGCTCCTTTCAGGTACGGGAAGGTTGCTGTAAGGTCCCCCCAGAGCCTTCTCCAGGCTGAACAACCCCAACTCTCTCAGCCTGTCTTCACAGGAGAGATGCTCCAGCCCTCAATGGTGAATACTAGTGAAAGACTGTTATAATTCATGATACCCATCATGAATTACCACCATCTATGAGCTGAGACACAAAATTTTCAGTACATGACCATTACTATATACTAAGACAGACATCAGGAAAGTTTTTCTGAGACATAGTATTGTTACCCATCAGATTCTGAGGGCTTCTCACATGATTTTTCAGTCTTCAAAAAATGCACTGATTAATATGACACATGAAACAGACTTCAACAAACCTCAGTAGAATGGATGTGATTTTTGTTGCTATTCAAAAAAAAGAGTGACTGGGTTTAAAGGGACCAGAAAAGATAATAAACAGTGTAAATGACTAAGTTGTATGATATTGTAGAAAAGGACCCAATGACACCATCAGTATGTAAAGGCAATGTGCTATGCACTTATTTTCCACTTAAAAAGCAGCTGTTTGCTTACGCAGTTATCTTTCCCAGTTGAAATCAGGATGCAAACCAGCATGAAGTGAATGTTCACTGTGGGCAGATTTCCTTCTGCTTTTGGTGGACTGGATAAATCCACAACAGCAGGAGCTTGATGCTCTTATGTACAAGTGAAGGAAATGAAGGCACAAGCCTCTCTCCATAGTGTATGCAAAAGACCAGGGGGTCACCATATGGACTGCAGAACATTTTGGAGAATTAATTAAGACAGAATTAAGTATCTCCTTTCAGTTCTATTGCTTCTCTGAGTTTTATCAGATAGGCCGCATAGCCTTAGCAAAGAAATGTAAGGCAAAAGGCTAACAGTAAGTGCTAGCCATTATCATTTCATGTGTTGAGTATGTTAGCGTCCCCTTCTGTTACCTCAGTAGGCAAAATCCATTTGCTGAAACCAAGACAGACTTTCTTTAAGGTTTAGATTATTAAATATGAATGAAGAGAAAGTGGAAAAGCTTGTCCTGAATGTACTGGATGACATCAAAGCCCTGGAAATTCTCTTGCAAGAGGTACCTGTAGTACTGAAATTTTCAATAAAGACTCTAGAATGTACACTGCAGGAGTTGCTCTCTATGGTCCAGTTCACAATCCACTGTGAAGTCCAATGAAGAATGCAGTTGTCTTTTCCTAATGCAAATCTTAGTGGAATTGTCTCTGTGAGTTTCAACATGTTGTCCATCATTCTTTGATATGTGTGCGACTGCAAGACAGTTTTTTTCCCCATGATAATAATTGTGACAAAAAGGTGTTTAATGTATGGCAAAAAAAAAAGAATACAGACAGAAGAAAACTCCAGTCATCTGCATTTCAGGTCATAGCTCTCCACTTCTACTTCCCACTTATGTTGCAAAAATCAAAATACTTCTAATGAAACTTTTGTTATGTGGTGGGCTGACCTTTGCCGGCTGCAGGCTTCTCTGTCACTCCCTCTCCTCAGCCAAACAGGGAGAAAATATGATGTAAAGCTCATGGGTCAAGATAAGGACAGGGAGATCACTTACCAATCACTGTCATGGCAAAAGAGCATGGACTGGGGAAGACTTGGTGAAACACTGGAACAGACTGCCCAGAGAGCATGTAGATGCCCTATCCCTGGAAACATTCAAGGTCAGGTTGGACTGAGCAACTTGCTCTGGTTGAAAATGTCCATGCTTATTGCAGGGGGAGCTGGACTACATGACCTTTAAAGATCCCTTTCAACCAAAATTATTTGTAATTCTACAATAAGATTAATTTATTGCCAATTAAACAGAGTATGATACGAATGAATAACAAATAAAACACCTTATCACTACTCTTCCCTTCTTTCCAAGCTCAACTTTACTCCCAGCTTCTCTACCTCCTCCCCTCAAGCAGCACAGGAGAATAGGGAACAGGGTTGTGGTTGTGCCTTTCTCTGCCACTCCTTTCTCCTCACACTTCTCTTGCTCCAGTGGGGGGTCCCACACATCAGAGACAGCCCTTGACAAACTCCTCCAATGTGGGTCCTTTCTGTGGGGTAAATCTTTTAGGAACAGACTGCTCCAGCTTCCCACAGGGTCACAGGTCCTGCCAGAAAACCAGCTGCTGCATGAGCTTCTCTTCACGGGCTGCAGTTCCCGCCTGCAGCCTACTCTGGTGTGGGCTCTCCACAGGCTGCAGCTTAAGACATGTCCACCTGCTTCAGTGTAGGACTCCACAGGCTGCAGGGTGGATACCTGCTCCACCATGGACCTCTGCAGGCTGCAGGACAGCCTGCTTCACCACGGTCTTAGCCACAGGCTGCAAGGGAATCTCTGCCCCAGTGCCTGGAGCACCTCCTCCCCCTCCTTCACTGACCTTGGTGTCTGCAGGGCTGTTTCTCTCATCCTTTTCTCCAAGCTGGTTTTGCACGGCAGTTTTTACCCTTTCTTAAATGTTTTCAGAGGCACTACCAACATGACCGATGGTTCAGCTTACTGTTTGCACAGCATTAAGTCTGTCTTGGAGCTGGAGCTGACTACAACCGGCTGTGTCCCACACAAGGTCAACTCCTGATACTTCTCACAGAAGCCACCTCTGCAGTCCCCCACTGCCAAAACCTTGCTACATAAAACCAGTACCGTTAATTTGATGCCACACTGTGACGCTCGTGAGCTGGAGGGAAATCTAACCCAAATGAAAAGTTTCCATTTGGGTTAAAAATCTTAACAGAAAGACAAAAAAAAAAATCTTAACAAAGAATCCACTGTAGATCCATTAGGACATGTGTAAATACACTCCACACTGAAATGCATTTTTACTAGATTTCTGATTTCCAAAACAGAGATGATGTTTAGATAAACTTTTCAAACATGTTGCACTTAATTTTATTTTAAATTGATCAAATTCCTTTTTTCTACTGAGAAATTGCAGATTAATCAGTATTCTTTGAAATCAGATTTTATTTTTGTATGCCAAAACATTGCCCCATTCAGAAACAGAACGAAAATTAAAAACTGCTTCTTTTATATATAGTTAAGTGTCAGAATGAACTAGTCTAACATTACCCTGAGATACTAGGCAAGTAAAAAATAATGTTTAATCAATGTATGTGATTTGTTCTAATTGTATCATTGATGGTGCTCAACAGCAAATGCTCTGCTGCTACCATCATTCTAGACAAGCTACACAAAAATCAATGAAAAGAATGAGGTTATGGCGAGTTCATCAGCAGCCCTCTTAGACCTTTGGTTTGGTGTGACTTACTCTTTTGTGACTCTACAATTAGTTCGGAATGGTGTGTAAAAAATCTAGCACTTGGCTAATCAAGCTGATTAATCATTGCCTAGCAGCTGAATTACCCTATAAAGAAGCAAAGAGGGGGGAACGGCAAAAAACCTTTTGCTTTTTAAAAGCTTACAAAGAAATTAGGTTTGGCTGCACATGTGCCAAGGACAGTATGAAAAGATGTGAATTTGAATTTGCAAACTCCTGTACGTATCAGTCAAAGAATAAGCACATTCCCTCACCCCAGCCACAATGTTTCAGATGCTTTCAAAAAATTCCCTCCGTTCAAATGAATTGGTAATTAGAAATGTATGCCCAGTGCATTTCCAATGCGATCAAAAGTTGTGTACTGTATCTGATACTCCTCCAGCTTTATGTGCACACAACTCATCTCCAGAAGCCATGATAACACACCTTCATTCAACACAGATTGGACTGTGCTTTGGGGTGGAATAATTGGTGACAAGAGCATATAGAACTAAGCAGGGATTACTAGTGAGGAGCCATAGTTTTAGACATTAATAAATTAAATGCTCCCACGGAATATGACATTTCTCTCTAAATCTGCCACCAAGCTACAATGTGCTATTGAAAAAAAAAATTACCTAAAATTGAACTTCCCCTGGATGCCTGGTAATTGTATACTTCTGCATGTTGAGAATTCTGAACCTGCACCCCTAAAATATGTGCACGAAGAAAAATGCTCTGAATTGCTAGTTTTGAAAAACAGATTTCAGATTTATAGTAGTCCAAGTTAACAGATACTTGGATTTTAGCCTCTTTAATTGCTCTTTGCAAAAATGGTAATGTAATACCAGATACTTGGAAATTGTGAAAATAAAGTCACCGGTCCATGAACTACGCCAGTATAATCCAGTATGTCCTTATTTCTTGTGGGAAATTTGTACCTAAGGTGATCTGTGCTTTTTGCTGTACAATAGAGGCTTGCTACTGTGTAATGTTGAGAGCTAGATTTTTACAGGTACGCTGGTAGCTACCACTCACTTCAACACTTAAAATCCTTTGGTAATTCAAGATATGAAAGGGAAGAAAACTGCACAGAGAAAGGTGGAAGTACATGTCTAAATTTTGTAGCAGACTTCATAAGAGGTAATATAAAACAGAAATGTACAGATTCTCAATTTCAGTAAGAAGTCTACTAGTCTCTACAGGTGTCAGATTTCACTGCCTGAATTTATCGAGTATATAAATTAATTTTGGCAACCTGGTTTATTTCTTATTCCATTGTCACCAAGACTTTTTGTACAAATGCTAAAACACTTTAAAAATTAACTTAAAAAATTAAGCCTTTTAGACTTAATTTCTGTTGGATGAGTAAATATCTACAACATGCCACTCCAGCATCTTCAGAGCACTGGAATGAGTTTTTTAAAAAATCTGATGATGGAGCAAAATATTAATAGGAGAGCTTATTTGTGATAAAAACCTGAAACAGGAACAATTGCAGATTGTCAGTAATGACATTTCAAGACTTTTTGAGAATCTGTAGACATAGCTACAGACATTTTCCAAACACATTAACACCTTTGCCTTTTTAGGTTCCAAATGCCTAAAAAAACAATAAATTGATTTAGTGTTTTATTACTGCTGCTCATCTCTAGGGAATGACATTACATCTCATTAAAGGCAAAATAAAATTGAAGTAGTCTGTTTAATGTGTGGACCACTAAACTGAAGTGGAAAGAAAAGTTATAATAGGCCATGAGGTCAGACAAAAATCATGCATCAGGCATCTTACTAGAAATATGATATTGATGTAGACAATCTCTTCCCCAAGCTGTTCAGCTGGAAAATTATGTTCTGCATCCAGTGAGATAGAAGTATGCTTCTTAGTCAACCATGTCAGTGAAGGAAGCAGAGAGCGCATCCATATTCAGTCCCTGACATACCAATTTCTTCACACACAGAGCAAAAATAGAACTATTTCTGTATTTGTTCCAATACTGTTCACAACATCCACTGCAGTGAATCACTTTGGAGCAACTACTGTGCCTCTGAATTTATACTTCATGGTAACACTGATGATATGCTTTAAAATATTTTCATCTCAGAAATCTTAATCTTATTTTTAGTTTCATCATCAAGCAGAAAAGGCCCATACTGGCTCCAATATAAAGACTAAACTAAAGATACTTGGAATTTTTTTTCAAACTGTTTTGGACAGAAGAATCTTGATTGACCTTCAATGCCGTGGAGGTCATGGAGGCACCCACAAAACAAACAGCAGCAGCTATCAAAATAGGGATTTCTTGCAACCAAAGTTGCCCAGCACTCCTCCTGACAAAACGCACGTTCGGATGTCTGTCAAGAATATAACTATTACACAACTAATTCCCAAACCTTAAGGTGAACTAAAATGGGCATTCACTCATAAAGAGGGAACCTCCCACACAAGAGTGCCCAAAGTATCAGCAAAAGAAGGGTGAGGCTCACTCAGTCTACAGAAAAACCCTTGGGACAGCATCTCCAAGGGGAAGGTCCCACTGCTCTGCAAAGAACCAACTCAACTGGCTCTTGGGTGGGGCTCCATTTATACCCTCACAGAGGGTGTGCTGTGGTCATTCGAACTGGTTGAGGGGGCAAGCCCAAGCAAAAAAAAACCCTGAGGCACTAGTTAATCACCATGAGGTGCAGCTTCACAGCTGAGAAGTATCAAACCATGTTTTTGCCCTGTTTTGTCAGCCAGGGAGGCTGTACCTGCAACAATGCCTTAGACCAAGAACATTCATATACAATCCACCTTGGAGCAGTTCTATTTAGTGCCTTATTAGCAACTCAGGTAATGGAATAAAATGCCTGCGGACCAAACTAGGAGGACAGCATCAGAATTCAAGTGGTCTTTACACACAATACAGTAAGACATGTAAATACAAGATAATCTTTGATAAGCGTGCTGTATTTTAGCTTTGGTAGGACTGAAAACTAGAGCACAAATACAGAGGCAGCAGCATAGCAGGGAAGAATCTGTTGTAACAACAAACAAGGGAAAGTTATTATTCTACCTTGTTCTATACTTGCTAATTAAAACTATAGTATGAGAATTACAACAAGTCTGGAACATCTACTTTAAGATCTAGAGGAGTGAGAAAAAAAATCTACATGCACATCAAAACGTAAAAGATTTTGGGAACAAATTATAGGGAATTTATCAGGTTCTTTGATGTTGTTTAGAGGGTTGTTTCACAATTTGTCTAGAAAAAGAGAGAAATACTATTTCACACACAAAAATAATAGTTGATACAAAAGTTGTTGATTCTTTTTGGTATCTCCATCCATATGTCCAGTAAGCCTAAACTAATTTCACAAAAAGTTTTTATGGTAAATACTTCAGATATTATTAACAATTAAGAATAGAGAAGTTGTGGAATTTCCCTTACTGCTGATTTTTCTGAATACACAGATTCACATAGATAATCTATCAACAGTTATCCTGCCTCAAACTATTAAAAGTAAATAATCTCTCTCTAATTATAATATTATCTGGTTTTCTGAGGAAAAACCATTCTTCCGCTTTGGATTTTCTCTGTTCTTTGAAAGCATTAAGTAGCATCAATAACTATGAAAAAAAGGCAGCCCCTGCACAAAATGTATTATTAAATTTGCACTTACGAAGATAAGAAAAATTGAGAAGAGTAAGTACTAACTCATTTCCTTTAACCATGCCATAGCATTAATGGGATTTATATTTTTGAGATATGCAGAAAATCTTATTTACTTCAAAATGAGTTATTTAATTCACATTATCCATATTCTTCATATCATACAAGGAGAGGCTGTAGATCTAGGACAGTTCAGCCTGGAGAATACAATGCTAGATGTCTGGATTTATGTATAGATTGAATGATCTTTCTAAATATACAATATTTAATGCTCATTAATTAAAATCTATAGGATTCACCACTGACAAATACAGACAAGCAAATACACAAAAAAGGCAAAAAGAGCTTCAAGGAGAAGGGCTCCACTCAGTATGTATAGACATGAGAAGCAGTTAGGCTGGATTACAAGTGATATTAAACTAAGAGAGAAAACCAGCAGAATCAGAGGAGAAACAAAATCATTTAGGTTGGGAAACACCTTTAAGATCAAGTCCAGGAGGGAATTCTTTAGTTAAAATACAAATTATTCACTACTGTGCATTATATCTCATAATATAGCTTCTTTCCTATTCCTAAGCCTGTGTTTTCTAAATCAGATCTATGTAAAGAGAACTCTGCTGTTAAAGTTTGTCTTATCACAAGAACACATCTGACATACTGTCTGCTGCAGTTGCTATTAACTTCATCTGCTGCCACATACAGTGAACTCCAGAATTCCCTACAGCAGACTGGTATTTAAGAAGTAAAAAATATCTGCACTGTAATAACCAGAGACCTATAACAAATCAGTGCAGTAGTAAAAGTACAGTAACATAAGTTATTATCATGATCACGTTTTCTTAGCATATATTCTTTCAGAAGACTAAAGATTGCTATCAATTTATGAAGAGCTGATCTATCAAGTTACAAGATACGAAACAATTAAAGGTTCACTTATTCCAAAACATTGATATTACTATTAGTGTCCAAACTGAAAGTATAACAAGTTTTTCAGTCTAGAAAAAAAATATATATAAAACAGCAATTGTTTATATTTTGCTCTTTCTAGATCTACCATTTACCTCCTGGATTTGTTGGTTATTTTACAACTACTTTAATTGTCCCTTCTCTTACCTCAGAACATTTGTAATTCAGCAGATAACTTTTCCCTATAGTGGTTAATCATTCTTCTCTGGATGATTCCTTGGCATTATAGACAATGTTAATAGGTCAGCAAAATTTCAGGTTTCAGAAGTTATGAATCCTATAAACACTGTTATAGTAATATCTGAAGAACAGGAAAAAAATGCCTTAACTGTCCAAACATACTGTGTGAATAGCAACTACACAATACTGGAGTAAACAATTCACAAACACACTAAAGCTTGGAAACGTTTGCTCTAAACTACATTGCATGTATTTTGAAATTGTGTTATTTCTACATACTGGGTCTGCTTGTTAATAAAGAAAAATACAAAAGTGTAAATCACAAATGATTAAAAAATATGATCATAAATAAAAACTGAATCAATGTTTGCAGAAACTTCATCATTCAAAATACCTCTGCAAATGATAGGTTTACTGTGAAGGAAACACCATAAACAGCATTCTGTATGTACAACAGTTTCATGATATTCCCCATCCATGATATCAGCCTTCTGATATACAGCAATTTTATTGTCACTTACAATGACTGCAGCTGTGCTGCAAGTTTTCCACTTTAACAAAGTATGAGCCTCTCTTCCTCATGCTTTGTTTCAATATCCAAATTCTGATGAGTATCTTTCCTTTTTTTTGCCTTGGAAACCACCTAGTTTGTGTATACTTACTTCTAATATGCATATTTACTTTTCATCTGGATATATTATTTTCAGCATTATGTATGAATGTTTTTTCGTGTATTCTATTGAATATTTGTGCAAATGTTTTAATGAAAATACAAATTATGAGACAATGTCAAATTCCATCTAAATTCCTTATGATTTCATATCAGTGTGGATACTCAGTCATCCTTTATCATCTTGCTGGTGGATGCACTTACTAGAAAATTCAAATAAAGAACAGATACTTGTTGACTAAGCCCACTGTTACAAGAATAAAAGATAGGAAGATCATTGGGAACTATGTATTTGGGAAACTAAGGGTACAGAACACTAAAGCATCTGGAACTATTAAACAACAGATTTACTTTAAAATAGAGTAAATGAGATATGAATTTGCTCTTTTCACTGTGAGAAATGTCATCATTTCTATTGTGCTGTTGAAGGGGAAAAAGAAACAAGTTCTCATAAGGAAGTAAAATGGCATAAATATCTACAAGCCAGAGCCGATGCCATGTCTTGCAGTCTTTTTTTTTGCCTTTTCTTTTTAATACTTTTTCACTGTAATAACACCACAGATCCCCATTTTGGGGGCCCAGATAGTTATACCTGTTACCATCAGTCCAGGAACCATAAACTGTATGTGTAGAAGCCACAACCATGCCTAAGTGGACTTGCTTGCCCCAAGCTACACTTCGGCTACTAGGACACATGAACTACAAGCCTGTTCAGCGACAGGATACACCTGTTTTGAGTAACACATGCAGAAAGATCTCAGACATTTCTCTCTTTATCTAGACACCCTCGATCTACTGATGGCCACAGTAAATACATAAATCAATGTGATCTTGCCTTAAATCAATACTTCTACAAGATGTAAAATGTTCTCCCTACAGACATGGTTGCAAATGCAATCTATTGTGACCTGCAGACATACTGCTTTGTCTCTGTGGAGTTAATTTCCCTGTTGTGAAAGTTCTAAATGACTATTTCTACCAGCATGAAGAGTCCAGTGCCACAGCAGGGGCTGATCTAACACAAGTCTTGCAAAATGAGACAACTGTCAGAGACGCACCCACAAACAGACAGCAGCAGCTCTCAAAATGGGGTGTACGGAGCCAGCACTCCTAAGGACAACACGCAAGTTTGGATGTCCGTGGGGTACAGATCTACTGCACAATCAATTGCTCAACTTTGAGGAAAGACAAACCAAAATTGGCAATCACTCACTCCTAAAGAGGAAACCTCCCACACAAGCGCCCAAACTCATCACTCAAAGAGGGGTGAGGGTTACTCACCCCATGAAATCTCCTTGGACGGCCTGTCCAAGGGGATGGCTCTGCAAAGAACCATCTCAACTCGCCCTTAGGCTGGGCTCCATTTATACCCCAGCTGAGGGTGCTCTGTGGTCATCCGAACTGCCCGAGGGACAAGCCCAGACACAACAGGTTAAGGGTCCAGACCCAGAGGCGCCAGTTAATCACCCTGAGCTGCAGGTGGTCGCAAACCGTTCTGGCACGCCCGGGTTTTGACCTGTTTTGTCTGTCGAGGAGGCTGCCCCTGCCACAGTCCCACCATGACCACAGTCCCAGCTCTCCAGGTTTACTGGCAGTGGTGGTGCAGGCGCCTCTTGCCTCCAGAGTTAAGAGGCAGCGCAGTCTCCATGAGAATTAGTGCTCATTGTGGAGCATCACTCCTCAATTATTCGAATTCAACTACTGCACATACAATACGGCTTATTACAATACTCGTCCTAACCACAATCAGTAACGAGAAAACACAAACCTATCAAAACTCTTCCCCAAACAATTAGTTCCCAGTACAGCAACAACTGCTCCCGAGTCCTTTGCCACCTTTTTCGTGTTGTCGACAGTGTTACTCCACCAACAGAAGGTACCTTCATCACACCGAGCTGCCATTAGCACATCCACTCTCAGGCATCCTCGTTGGCTGCACGAAAACAACCAGTGGCACCATTCTCTGCTGCCAACAGGAGGACAGCTCTGTGCTGCTACTATTCAAGTTCTACTCGGAACAGGAGGAGCCGTTGAGGGAGAGCTGTTACTATTCAATCTTCTACCAACAACTGTTAAACGCCGACGCCCGTCAGGCTTTCAAACTGGAGGATTGAACGGGGAGAGGCTGCGGCTAATTATCTGCCTCTCCTCCAGATGGCCCCTGCGATGCCCCCGGGGGCTGCTGCTGGCAGGGGGTCCCCGGGGATGGGGGGTCCCCGGGGGATGGGGGGGGTCCCCCAAGCTCCACAGGCAGCCCCCGGGCAGGTACCACCGCCTGCCTTCTAGTGCTTCCAATCCCAATATATTCCCCTGGTGTGGGCTTAAAGCCACCTCCACGGCCGCCAGCCGCTTTTCCCCAAGTAACAACCACCGAGTTCGAGCCATGAGACGTTTTCTCTGGTTCACCCGTTGACTCCAATTATGCTTATGGTTTTCCTCGAGGGCTCCATTCCTAATTCCTCGGCTAACTGCTTATTTAGGACAGTATAATTTGGGCCTCTGTATGAGCTAAGAACTCCGCGCCTCCTCGCTTCGGGACCCCCGGGAGCGGGGACACAGAGTTCCCTGTCCGCGGGGCACCGACCAGCGTTCGGGCCGGCCTAGTTCGCTTCGGGAGAGTTCGGGCTTTTGTACTCCTGACACGCCAGCCCCGGCTCCCCCCTCTCTAGGACACCCGACAGGCCTCAGGATGTGACCCACCGCTCCCCTCGCTCGGAAACGCGCCGGGACCCCCAAATCCCGCCGCCCCATCTTCGCTCAGCGGCACCCGGCCGCCCCCCCACCCCAGGCGACGAGGCTCTCCGCACAACCCCTCCGTCTCTCCCGGCTTGCTGAGAGCCTGGTCCCGGAGCTCGCCCAGCCCGCGTCCCGGCCGGGGGTCCGGGCAGCGCTCCGGGGGTCCCGCCTGCGGCTCTGCTTTAAGAGCAGGGCATCTCCTTTTCCTCCACTCATCAGGGCTGTTTTCACCAGGGCCACCCCGGTTACCTCCGCCCGATTCCTCGGGCTCTGCGCCCGGGACTCGCGGGTGGACGTGGCCAGCCCCGGGGCAATCTTTTGCCCGCGCCAGCAGCAGCTCCACGGGCCACCGCTCCCGCTCCTTCTCCCCGCTCCATCCGCGCTCCAGACAAGGTCCTCTGGAGCCCAGCATTTCGCAGTGACCCCGTGCCTGGGACCTGGCTGGTCCTTCCTCTGCCCAGCTCCAGAACCCGCCGGGGATCTGGTGCAGCTTCTCCACCACCGCGGCGGGTCGGGCTCCTTCTCCCTCGGCCGCTTTCCACCCGGGGATGGAGGTGCAAACCTGGGCCCCCGTAGGAATTCCTCTGTCGACACTCTCGACTAAGCCAATAAACGGCACGGAGGCCCCCACAGACCAGACAACAGCAGCTCTCAAAATGGGGTGTTCTGACCCAGCACTCCGAAGTTCGGATGTCCGTCGGGAGGACATCTACCGCACAGTCAATTGCCCAGCTTTCGAGGAAAGGCAAACCCAAACAGGCATCTGCTCACTACCGAAAGGGAAACCTCCCACACGAGTGCCCAAATTATCACTCACCAAAGATGGGTCGCTCCATCCATGGAAGTCTCCTTCGACGACCTGCCCCATGCTTCGCAAAGAACCGTCCCAACTCACTCTTAGGCTGGGCTCCATTTATACCCCAGCTGAGGGTGCTCCGTGGTCATCCGAACTGCCCGAGGGCCAAGCCCAGACACAACAGGTTAAGGGTCCAGACGCTGAGGCGCCAGTTAATCACCCTGAGCTGCAGGTGGTCGCAAACCGTTCTGGCACGCCCGGGTTTTGACCTGTTTTGTC